>JAOTQR010007256.1:0-18488 GCA_025774065.1 Solanum ossicruentum | reverse complement strand
TATTGATATCGAGGTGATATTTACTTTTAGATGTGAATGTTGTTAAGGTTGTAATGGTATTGAGATTGAGAATATTGCAACATTTATGTTATTGAGCTACCAATTCTTGATTTTTGAGATATATGTATTGGCATCTTGCAAAGTTTTATTTTCATGAACATGATTATTGTGCATTTACTATGTGATTGCTGGATGTTCCAAGAAAAGAAATGTAAAGACGATGGGAATGTTTTCGACTAGTGAAAAAAAATGAGAATTAAAGAGGTCACTATGATTCGCTGGGTCGGGTCACATGCCGTGATAGTTACTATGATTCGCTGGGTCGGGTCACACGCCGTGACAGGTACTATGATTCTCTGGGTCGGGTAACACGCCGTGACAGTTACTATGATTCGATGGGTCGGGTCGCGCGCTACGACAGATGCATGGACTAGGAGTCCCCTATGGGTCCCGGGCTGTGTTACAGCAGGTGTGTATCACTAGGACAGACATGCATCATTCTACATAACATTGCATTGCATTGCATAACGTCTCATGACATTCATCTTCATTCCATAATGCTCTGGCTTGTTATGATTATATGGATTGCTATTGAGATTGGTTATACATTATATCGTTGACTTGTTTGTCTTATATGATTAGTTTTGGTATTGATTTGATGACACTTGATGAATTAGCGAGAACTTGATAAATTATATAATTTTCCCTTATGACTTGAAAGTGGAATAAATGAGAATTATACAGTCATAGGCTTTGATCATAGCATTTTCGGCTAGTGTAATTGTGAAGGTTATGACCTAGGTTGTAGTTGTGGGGGGTTTCGTTGGAGTGTTGGGGGTACCGGTATTCTATATTACTTCATTTTGTGTTTATTAGTTCACTTGCTGAGTATCGTGTGTTTGGTACTCACTCCCCTTGCTACAACAGTTTTGTAGGTTGCGAGCCCGGATTGTCATGATACTCTCCACTCTTTCTTACCTGAGGCTTCCTGTGGAGATTGTGAGAGGTAGCTGTTTGCCATCCCAGCTGACTTCATATTCCTACTTATGATTTTGTTCTATTCTAGAGGCAATATCATCTGACATTTGTGATTTCTTTCGAATCCATTATAATACATTAGAAGCTTCTGTACGTGACAAGACGAGTGCCATCACGCCCATTTTCGTGTCGTGACAAAAAATCAACCTAAACTTGTTACCATGAACATAAATGCATTCAAAATGACATATGGACTGAAACATAAGACTTGAAATCATATGAGGACTTAAAGTAGTACCTTCAGCTTGGGTAGCGTGGAAAAGATATGGATATTGCTTTCTCATGTCCACCTCTGCTTCCCATGGGGCACTTTTAACTTGTTGGTTCTTCCAAAGGACCTTGACGGAAGCTACATATTTGTTTCTCAACCTCTTCACTTGTCTATCCAAAATCTCCATCGGGACCTCCTCATAAGTCAAATTATCCCCTACGTTACCTATAACATCCAACGGCACTATAACACTTAGGTCACCCACATACTTCCTCAACATGGATACATGGAAGACCTGATGAACCATATTCATCTCCATAGACAACTCCAACTCATATGCAAAACCCACTCTCCTCAAAACTTTATAGGGACCCAAAAATCTTGGGAATAATTTCCCCTTCTTGCCAAAATGGACCATAATCTTCATAGGTGAGACTTTCAAAGAGACCCAATCACCAACCTTAAACTCAAGATCTCTTCTCCTCACATCGGAGTTAGACTTTTATCTACTTTGGGTTGTTCTCAATCTCTCCCGTATCAACCTCACCTTCTCCAAGGCTTCCATGAACAAATCTGAACCTGGCAAAGCCATTTCCACCACTTCAAATCACCCAACTGGTGTCGTACAATGTCTACCATTGAGAGTTTCAAAAGGAGCCATATCAATTCTTGAGTGATAGCTATTATTGTAAGCAAATTATATAAGTGGAAGATGTTCATCCCAACTATCCTTAAACTCCAAAACACAAGCTCTAAGCATATGCTCGAGAGTTTGGATAGTCCTCTCGGCTTGACCATCCGTTTGAGGGTGAAAGACCGTGCTAAGCTTAACCTTGGTACCAAGACATCTTTGGAAAAACCTCTAAAAGTGAGAAGTGAATTGAGCACCACGATCCGAAATGATAGACAAGGGAGCTCCATGAAATCTAACCAACTTATGAATGTACAATTTGGCATAATCGTTGGCACTATAAGTAGTTTTGACCGGTAAGAAGTGAGCCAACTTAAAACATGCATAGTTTCAATAGATAAAATCAATTCATGATACAAACTTGAAATGGATAGTCATGCATAATCAATCAACATTTTACAAAACCCCCAAAATAATTTATAATAATAATCCATAATAAGAGATACCCATAAATGATACAACTTGAAAACATGCAATTTTCATAAAAAGGAAGATTGGGATCCATGGGTGAAAAGACCCAAAGGATGAAACCCACATACCTCAAACATGGGTTTTATTAAGATGAACTTGAAGGAAACTTAGAGCTTGAAGTAAATCTTTGAGTTCCAAAGTTAGGCTTGAAATCCTTGAAATTTGAATGAGATATTTGGTTAGGTCTTGGAGAGTTTTTTTGTGAGAGTTTTGAGTGATATAGAGTTGAAAAATTGCTAACTATGGGGTTTTCACACATAAGAGGGCATGAGGGGCTATGACCCCAATGTTCTTGGTCGAAATAGAAAAACCAAGGAAAAACTTATGCTGGTCCACGTCCTTGGCGCGACGCGGACCCATCACGCAAGCCACTTTTGTACTTTCCGGCTAGGGCGCTGATGGTCTCTGGAAATCATAAATTAGCTAAAATTCTTTTTCGCTATGGGTCCTCTAAAATCTGGGTTATAGCCATCTGCCACTCAATTTTGCACCCTAATCGAGAATATGAAGCCAAATTATTGATATCATGTACGAATTTTGAGATATATGGAAATTACATTGATGGGCATTTTTGAAGAAAAATTTGGGGCGTTTCTGTAGCAGATCGGTAGCGTATGAGTGTATGTGAAGGGGTTCACTACCCCGACTCTCTAAATTCTCAACCTCACGGATGAGGATATGATTCTCCATTTCGTGGATAACCTACAATATTGGGCTAGGACGGAGCCAGAATGCGCAAAAGTTAGAACCATTGATGAGCCATCACTCAAACAGAGGCTTTGACAGGCTCTTTTCATGATAGGTGTGATAAGGACCAAGAAGAGGAGTCGAGAGGTAGACCATGGTGCAGGAGATGGTGGCAAAGTCAAGGTTTGGTAGCCATATCCCAAGCGTTATGACACATATAAGCTTGATGATAAGAAGTCCGGTAGAGAAGACAAGGTACAACTCGGAAAAGGCTACAACTGCAATATAAGCGGTGGACCACATAACTATAAGAAATGCCCCAATTGAAGATTCTTGGTGCCATATTGTAGGAATGGAAGAAGGAACTGGTGAAAGAACTAGGGGGAGGATCAAACACAATGCAAGTAGGTGTGATTGGGCTATGCAAAGCCCTCACAAAGAAACCAAAGAAGCCAAAGGAGAACAGTACACAATACGTGGACATCACAATCAATGGACGATCCACTCATTCCATGGTTGACACAAGTACATAAGCTAATATCTTGACTAAATCTATAGTAATAGGGCTAGGGTTGAATTATAACCCGAGTGATGCCCGACTTAGGACAGTCAATATGCCAACGACTCCAGTGTGTGGAGTTCTTAGTAAGTCGACACAAGTTGGGCAAGTGGTATAGTAAGACCAACTTTCATGTCACTTTAACAGATCTATTTGATTTAATTCTTGGGCAGGAATTTTCCAAAAGTGCCACGTGGTGATCAACTCCTATCTCCAACAATTCATGGTTATGGAGCAAGGAGATTCCTGCATGGTATCCTTAATCAAGGTGCCTAAATTAAAGGAACAAGCTCATATCTCAGTCTTGCAACTTATGGAGGGATTAAAGGGTGAAAATCCATTGTCATGTTCCACTCCCGCTAGGAGGAGTAGTCGTCTGAGGAGAAGCCATTGAAAGAAGCCAATCAAAGATAGCCAACCTCACTAATGCTCCTCATGCGTTGGAAAGGACAGTCTCCAGAGAAGATTACATGGAAAAGGCTTGAAGACTTGGGGCATTTCAAAAAGAGTTTGGGAGTTCTTACAGCAGCATTGCACTGCGGACATCACAACATCAGGTGGGGAGAGTGTGATGACCTCCCACTTGACCATTAAAAAGAGGGAAGAATCTAGAGTCATTGAGAAGAAGCTAGAGTCTTGGAGAAGTTTCTAGAAGACTCTAGAACATAGTGGATAACACTTGAAACTTCCTAGAAGACTCTACAATGTTGCAGGGAAATCTAGAACAAGAGAGATAAATCTTGAAAGCCTTGACAAAACTCTAGATGTGTGGAGTCTTTTAGAGTAGGGACTTATTTGTAAATATACCGAAATTGGTTCTATACATATGACCAGAGCGAGCGAGCCGGGAAGGCAATAAAAAGTCAAATTAAGAAGTACTTATTATTTATACTTTGTCCCCTAGGGAGTAGTATAAATAGGAGGGCCATTCATTTGCAGTCATCAACCAAGAAATTGTAAGTAATCTTCCTAGGAAATTGATATCGCCCAAGTTACACCTCTTTTTCAGAGGATAAATCGATCGCTATAAAGATATCGACCTAACTAAAGTTAGGGTCAATCCAACAGGGAATACTTAGACTAACGAAAATTTACCAATATGCAGTCCAAGTAATGACTTGACTCAATTCCCCATAAGGGAGGGGTTGCAATAATTAATGAGAAAATGAACTAAACTAACTATCACGGGAGAAAAATTAATAATAGAGAGCAACTAGGGTATTGTGTTCCCCCTGATTCCCCAACTAAGTATCACCGGATAACCTAATTCATGTCTGGTGTATAACATGTGGGACGATAATTTAAGTTCACCAAGCCCTTTGGTCAAATGTGAGAGGCGAATTTCACTATGTGACTTGGCCCATCTCCATAGTGTGCATTACTAACCATTACCTATTAGTCCTAGTACAACCTCCCCTTATCCCAGTTTGGTTGATTAGACGAGAACAATCAATCTAATTGTGTTAATTGATATCTTTTCCTATTCATTACTACCTTAGTCTAGTAAGTAACACTAGGTAGGTTCTAATGTTGGCCACTATCAGAAAACATGCAAAAGGAAAAGAGTTAATTAATACATGCTTATACACCTTCCAAGAATTATGAATTATCTGGTTTCACTTTGTTAGTTATTCATAGTTCCCACAACCATAGTTGTGTATTTAGCTACTCATGTTGCATATAGATGAAGAGATTATGAATTGAGAAGACATAATTAAATACTTAAATTACTGATGAACTTCAGAAAGATCTTTATTCTCTGATCCTCAGAGCACGAAACCTCTTCTATGACTTATAAATTCTTCTACGGCTCGTCTACTTGTTCGTAGAAGTAACTTTAGAAACTTGGCCCCTCACTGAAATTCCTCACAAAACCACCCTACGACTCGTCGAATGGTCTAGGCTCGATAGGTGTTTCATATAACAACAAATATGCAACAACTTTGTAACTTACCCCAAAATCATGGCCTATCTGTAATCTTGCAATGATAAATAAAGAACACATAAAATCCACTAATATCGCATTGAGAACACACAAAATCCTATGTTTTAAGTATCAAAAGTGTTGTATTTTCGCAGTACATCAACATCCTCAGCTTAAAATTGCTGCTTGTCCTCAGCGATAAACTCAATCTATATAGACAGTATAGTAACACACAGACCTCAACTCAGTAACATACATCATATAAGTCTCAGACTCAGATACCCACACCAACTTTTCAAAATAGAATTAGATAGTTGTTTAGAAAACCAATGCAACCTTGTGCACATGACAAAACAACTAAGACAAGTAGGGTATTATCAACAATCCACAATCACTAAACAAGTCATATGCTGACAATGCAATACAAGTGTCCTTTTAGAAAGAAGTCCCATTTTTGACACTCAATGATGTTTACAAATTTGACCTCGGGTCTATGGAAAAAGGTCATTCTCACAAAAGATATTCATGCAAGATGACCAATACCATAGGCTTGCCCCTATATTCATAACTTAGACCTTCAACTAATTAGACTAGGATCACTTTAGGACTTTCTTGACTTGTAGCGTAGGCTCAGGGGCTTTGTTATGATATTTTAGAAAAATAGTGACTAAAGGCCCTCCTTGAAACTGCATTTTTCCGCACTTTTGCTCCACCAACATTGCTACTTTCACCTTATTCTCCCTTTTTCCTATTTCAAGCTTTTTTAGGTGCTTTCGTTTTATTTTTCAGCTCTTTACCTTGTTTGTACACTTCATTTTGCATTTTAGCTCACACCTAAGGCATCACTTATCTTTCTTTCACCCAGTACATGATTTTTCTCCTTTTTCTCTGTATTCCTAACTTACTCCCTTATTTTTGTGCTCTACCCTTACACCAACCACCCTTAGCTTAGGCTTTTAGCCTGTATTGAGCTGCACAATATACATCCTCCGAACTAGTGCCATCTTTGGTAGCCACCCTCAACTTAGGCTTTTTTCCTCAGTCAAGGTACACAATATTCAAGGAAAGACCACAACCAATTTTAGAATTTTTCACCAGACAATGCTAGGTTAATCAGGTGTTTTCAAAGAATAGGTACATGTTAGTCTCAAACATTAGGAACAAGGGATATATCATCAAGTTTATTGGTTATTTTTATGCTTAAGTGAACTATTTAATAACAATGACCTAAGATTCTTTCCTAATCCAATTTATCTATAATCTAACATAGAGTACCAGGGCAAGTTCTGAATTAGCACAAAATATATGAATTAGTCAAATAAAGCTCACACTCACATGGTACTGCATATATCATCAAAAAAAGACTCATAAATCATACTTTTTATCTCAATGTACCCTCACTTATCAGAACAAATATTATCAGACACCTAAACATGCATGGTTGCTATCTAGCTACTTAATCAAAATTTTTGGTGGGTATCATTTTTCAAGAAGATATAAAAACATGATATATACCACATGTATTGGTACTATATCTACAAATATTATCTATACATCCTAAACGTGTTGGTTTAACAAAAAATAAATATCCGCAAGGAAAGAACACAGACAAGAAAATTCTGGGATCAAAATCTAGGGTAGTTGTGGAGCCAAGGTATTCAAACGTCACTAAGGCCCATACCTAACCACACCCCATCGAAAAAAATATGCATTATCCCTAATGCATAAAATCAAGCAAAAATTATACATAAGGGGTCAAAAAAATACATGGGTGCCTAAGTGCCAAGGTCCGCCTTGGGTTGCCTCCCAAGCATCACCTGATTTATTTTTGCGGTACGACATAGATAGCTTGAGTACTCAAACTTCCTCAAGATTTTATGCTCCCTTATTATCAAACTTTGCCTCCATTTGGCACCCATCAGTATCATTACGATTTGAAGATGTGGCGCTTGTCATCATGCCTCTTTGAATCTGGTCTAGTTGCATTGACACAAGTCTGAACTGTCGATTGAGCTATTTGATTGTCATAGAGTGTTGTTTAACCTTATGGTTTATCTTGGCAATGTCAGACTTGATCTCCTTCAAAGTCTCATCTTAGGCATATACCCTCTTTGACAACTGGTGAAGCATCCCCTCGATTTAAGAGTTTCTATCTCCTATATCATGATTGTGTGGGGTACATAATGGCTATTCATCATGTCATCCTTATGGCCCCTATGCTTCATATGGTGGCTTTCTTGAACTTCCCCTATCTTTGTTAGCTTTTGTGTTTGCTTCATTAGCATCTCTAGATTAGCTCTGTTCTGAGCAAGATACTAAGGATATCTGCATTTAATTTTGCTTGGTCAGAACTCATGTCATCGATGCTTGCATAATCTGCTGGATGTCTATTCCTGGGCTTCCATATATGGTTTGATTTAGCTACCATGTTCAGTTCCTCAGAAATTTCTGTGAATGGTTGTTCCATGAATAGACCTCCCAAAAAGGCATCAACACATGCTTGACTATTAGCATCTAGAGCTCGGTAGAATTTCTCCACTAGGATATTGCTTAAAATCTCATGTTCTAGTGCACTCCTCAAGAATCTATTAAATTGCTCGCATGTAGCAAGGATTGAATCACCAGGGAATTGCTTAAAACGGTGGATCTGATCTTCCAACTTGAGCATGTTTGGTTTAAGGAAATACCTTGCTATGAAGGCTCTATGAAATTCTACCCAGCTGGTTAGTGAACTCTGTGGGAGCTTAAATAACTATAATATAGCATTGCCTGTAAGAGATAATGGGAAGACGCGAAGTCTCATAGCATCCACAGACATATTCTGTGTTCCCATCACACTCTTATAGACAAATGCCATGTCGTGTGGGTGGCTATGTGGATCCTCTAATGGCAATCTCGCAAATAGCCCACAATTCTATAGCAACTGAAGTAACCCACTCGAGACTGTGAACTTTATATCTGTCAGTAGTGGTGATAACATAATAGCTCGAGTCACCTCCATAGCCATAGGATTCAACATTTATTGATTTCACTGGTAAGCATTGGCGTTGAAATCCTGAGGATGTAGAATGTCCTCCAAAGGAGGTGAGTTCTCATTCCTATCTTCCTCATTGTTCCTATTCAGAGCTGCATTTTTCGCGTTGTTGGCATTGTCTTGGGCCATTTTTCTTATTATTCTGTGGATCTCTAGATCAAATGGAGTTAAAGGATTCCCTTAACTCCAAGTGTTGGGCACACAGTACTCATATACCCTGCAAAGAAACAAAAACAACAAACAAATATTAAAATAAAGGGAAGTAAGGATTAACACTCGAACTACTAGTGAATTTACTAAGCCTTGTCGTATTCCCTGGCTATGGTGTCAAAATCTTGATGTCGCCCAAGTTACACCTCCTTTTTAGAGGATAAAGCGATCGCTGTCAAGATATAGAACCTGACCAAGGTTAGGGTTGATCTAGAGGAAATATGTAGACTAAGGAAAATTCATCAATATGCAATCCGAACAATTAACTGATTATATTCCTTAAAAGGGGGCTTGCAATAAGAAATGAGAAAATAAATTAAACTAACTATCAAGAGAGAAAAATCAATAATAGAGAGCAACTAGGGTATTGTGTTCCCCATGATTCCTCAACTCAGTATCACCGGATAACCTAATTCTTGTCTAGTGTATAGCATGCAGGACGATAATTTAACTTCACCAAGCCCTTTGGTCAAATGTGAGAGGTGAATTTCACTATGCGACTTGGCTTATCTCTATACTGTGCATTACTAACTATTTCCTATTAGTCCCAGTACAACCTCCCCTTGGCCAAGTTTGGTTGATTAGACGAGAACACATCAATCGAATCTTGTTAATTAATATCTTTTCCTATTAATTACTACCTTGGTCCAGTCAGTAACACTAGGCGGTTTCTAATGTTGGCCACCATCAGAAAACATGCAAAACGAAGAGAGTTAATTAATACATACATATACACTTTTTAAGAATTGTGAGTTATGCAATTTTACTTTGTTAGTTTTTCTTGGTTCCCATAACCCTATTTGTAGATTTTAGCTACTCATGCTATGTGTAGATGAAGAGATTATGAATTGAGCAGATATAACTAAACACTTACACAGTAGATTTAAGAAGAAGCAATCCAATATCAATAATAATCACAAGCTTTAAGATCAAATTTAACCACAAGTGCTCTCAAAGACGCTCTCATAATTTTCTCTCTCAAATTGTTGAGTTCTCTGAATAGTTAACCTAAAACAAATCAAAACTTGCGAGAAATTATGAAAAATAATCTAATAGACCTATTTATAAATTAAAATTCAAATCATAAATGACTTAGGAGAACTAGTCAGATTACTCTACGACAACACTTTACGGCCCATATTAAAGATCACGACCTGTAGTCAGGGTCTCGGACATACTGGACTTCTTCTTTATGACACCCCTTTACGACTCACAATATGGTTTACAACCGACAAAAGGGTTTTCGTCTGATGAACTTCAAAAAGTCTTCATTCTCTGATCCTTAGGGCATGAAACCTCTTCAATGACTCGTATATTAATCTACGACTCATCTGCATATTCGTAGAATTAACTTTAGAAACTTTTCCCCTTACCAGAATTCATTACGAAACCATCCTATGGCTCGTAGAATGGTGTACGACCTGTAAGATGTCTTGTATAACAATAAATCTGGAGCAACTTTGTAACTTTCCCCAAAATTATGGCCAACCTGTCATCCTAGAAAGATAAACACAAAAACACATAAAGCCCACTAACATCGCATTGAGAACACTCAAAATCCTATGTTTTAAGTATCAAAAGTAATTTATTTTGGCAGTACATCAGAAATATAAAAGTATTCTTTACAAAATGCTCTTTTGTCTTCTTCAATCTAGCATTCTCTCTGCGATCTAGTTTAAAAGGCTTAGTTGATCTTACAAGATCATGAAATATTCTTGAGTAAGTTGTCAAGTGCCGCATAGAATCTTAGTGGAAGTCTAAGCCAGTGACACTAGAGCAGCAACATAGCAAATGGGGAACCCAAAGGTACACCATATAAGCCTCATAACATAATTAAGCATGTGACACCCCGTAACTCCATGCTCTTATTTATCCATGTTTCAAGCCTCATTTGGTTAGGTTGGGAGTGTTTTAGGGTTGTGGGAGACTTCTAGTACTTAGACGAGTTCAAGACTTCCCTATGAGTTAGGTTTTTGGTGTTAGTTTTTGTAATGGTCAAATATAAATGAGCATAACTTTTATAACACATTGAAATGAATAACCCTCGACATGTCAAATAAAATCCCTTTGAGTTCTCTTTCCAAAGAACTTGGTTTCACCTCATTCCAAGTTCGGATGAAGGAGTTATGACTTTTTTCGTGAGACCCTTCCATGCAGGGATGTCACACGGGCACCTTGACGGACAGTGGGGCTATGGATGAGCCGTATGGTCTGTCTTGAGATGGAAAAGACCATTTTTGGTCTAAGGCATGTGGAACAGTCAGTGGCACAGGCCATGTGGATTGCCACTTACCGTGTGGCTAGCCGTGAGGTGTATGCAAGGGAAGCTTAGTGAGCATGGAAGGAGTTTTTGGCCAAGTGTTGTGCCATGGCCATCCACACGGGCCATGGCAGGTCTCACGAGTCATATGGCTTGGCGTGGAGCGCCCAGGCCACATTTTTCTCACCAAGTGTAACTCCACGGGCCACTACACGGACCGTGTAGCATCACACGACCCATGGAGCCTCCAGTCAAAGTGACGAAACATGATTTTTTTTCTAAGTATTCCAACTTCCAATATTTGATCAAGTCTCACCTCACGGGCATTCCACACGACCTGTGGAGTGCCACATGGGTAAGGCATCACTTTGCCAATTTTTCCATTAGTTCATTAGTGGTGTTTTCATAAATTTTATTTATTCTAATGACCTTTTTAGACTTTCAATGCTATCTTAACCTCCCCAAAAAACTTAAACCCTATTCCAAAGGATCAAACTTATTACTCTCAACTTTAATACACTCTCTAGTCCTCTCAAAAACCTCTACCAAGACCCCAATACAAATTCAAGGAAACTCAAGAACAAGTTTGGATTTCAAGACTCTATTCCAAGCTTCCATTCTTTCCCATTCAATTTCAAGAGACTTAAGGTCTAAAGTATGTGAGTTTCAACCATTGGGTCCTTTCACTCATGGTGCCTAACCTTCCTTTTTACCTAAATTGCATGTTTCCAAGTTGATTACTTATAGGTATTGCTTCTTATGAGTTTGCGCTATAAAGTATGTTGGGATTTTTTAAACTAGTGACTATTTAGCATGTTTTGAGCTATGAATCTAAGATCCATTATGTGATTTGTTGAAGGGTTTTGATGTATCTTGTATAAGAGTATTATCAAGAGTTGGTGGATGGTTTTACATTGAATTTTCTTGCATGATTTCACTCTTGAATTGCACGATCTTATAGTAAGCATTATATACCCGCCAAGTGTTTGATAAAATGTTTGATTTTGGATTCTTGAGTTATTTATGATCCATTGCATGACCTATGATTTGAATGACTTTATGATGATGCAAGGAATGTTTATATGAGTTATTTTCATGAAAAGTATCTATATTATTATAATTTGACCATGCCTAGTTGAGGAGGTGATGCCTCAATCACCATAGATGGTAGGGTGAGTAAACCATCAACCAAATTGAGGGGTTGATACCTCAATCACCATGGATGGTAAGGTGAGACAACCATCAACCAAATTGAGGAGTTGATACCTCAATCACCATTGATGGTAGGGGGAGACAACCATCAACCAATTAAGGGGTTGATACCTCAATCACCATGGATAGTAGGGTGTGACAATCCATCATAATTTTAGTCTCTTCTTACATATGTAATTTGTTCTATATAAGCATATTTTACTTCAAATATCATTTATGCATGCCATATTACTATATGTTCATTCATTGCCTAATGTATTCCGATATGTGCCTATCTCTTGTTGCATTGCATCCTTCATACTTAGTACATTCAAATGTACTAACACATACTATATGCCTACATGATATTACCATATAGGAACCAGAGCCCCACTTGATCATTCTCCTCCACGTGGCTAGTATAACCTCTCAAAGCTAGTTGGTGAGTCCTCAACTCCAAGGACATACTTCTCTTAATTATGCTATGTATTGACTTTTCTTACGTTGGAAACTTGTGACTGTGAGGGTGAGCCTAGAGATTGTCTTGGCCCCCACTCCTATCTATGTATTAGAGGTGTTGTTGGAACTTTATGATGTATCAATGCTGTACTCATGGCTTCTATGTTCTATGGTATTAAAGTTGTCCCTTAGCCCCGTTTATCCCGATATAATATATCTTATTGTTGTTTTATTGCTTTTGTGACCAAGGATGTGTAATGATATGTTAAGAGGCTTGTTTGGAGTCCCTTTGGGTTCCCTATTCATCATGTCACGTCTAGGCCCTAGGTCTGGGTCGTGACAAAGCACATACTTGGTTAGGAAGAATGGATCAATTATTAACAATTTGTGCTAAGGGGATTAACGACTTAGGATACACTCTATCGAACAAGGGATAAAGGCTTCCTATTATCTTAAGTACAATATGTAATTCTAAGGGAAATAAAATATGGGACACACTCTATGAGGTATAGGGACTTAGGATATTCACCACCTTAGAGTTACTATCGCAAGCAACAATAAATATGGGATAGGGACTAAGGAAAAGTCTCTATAGATACATAAGCATTACATAGATTATACATAAGATATTATCCAACACCTCTTGTCATAAGTGGAGCGGAGCCAAGACATGTTCCGGGATTACCTTCAAAGTAAATAATAAAAATAACAATGTCTTAACTAAGGTAGATATAATAGGATATTACCCTTGAAAAAGAGGACTCACCATAAACAAAGTCTTCAAGAATCATACTAGCCACGAGGAGGTGGATCGACAGAAGGTTTGGTCCCTACATGGTCTGATCATGTAGGCAAAAGGTATGCGTTAGTACTTTGAGTGCACTAAGTATGCGGTATGCAATGCAACAAGAGATCATAAGCCATAATAGATAAGATGCATAATCATATTCAAAGGCAATAAGAATAATATGGCATGAATCATCAATGCCTTGATTAAAACATACATGTGGGGTAAAAGCAAAGGTTCATAACATAGTAAATACACATGTGAGAGTAAAACTTAATGGATTATGATCATGCGAGCTATTACATGGAATTTTGATATTTGTATACACTAAAAAAAGAGTGACCCACTTGCTAAGGAAAACCACACCCTTGCCTTAAAAGTTGGCCTCTTTGGTGTATGTTACATGACCTAGTTGGATCCACTAGTGTAAGCCCATTTAGAAAAATAATAATAACTTATGGTGGCACATAGTCATGAATAAAGAGGCTTTATATAAGGTCTCTTGGGGATAGTCCCCCACCTCAAGACTCATTTTGTGCTAAGTCTAGTCCCATGGAGTACATAACATAAGCATAATCATGACATGTATAACCTGTAAAGGTTAATACCATAGTAGGATAGCTCATCAACATCCTTGACCCTTTCAAGTAAGCATTTTTCTTTCATGAGAGGGTGTAACATATCATCAAAGGGCTTCATGATTTTGCATAACATTCATAGAGTTTCCCATATATTTACAATATACTTGGCAACCCATAATCATTCATAACATTCATGACTTGCATAGTTTGCAATAAAATCTGTCATCAACATTAGATGCTTAGTCATATAATCTTAGTCAAAAGATAGTGGATTTATGCATAAGGACTTAAAATCATGAAATTCATGAGTATTAAACATGAATGAAGTAAAACATTATCATTTGAAAACCCTATAAAAACCACCCACCATCATCACAATAAAACCCCTAGTTAGGGCATCATAAAAACCATCTCAAAGTCCATAAGTTCATAACGTTTTATATTGTCATAATATGTGTAACTTGAAGGTCATAAATTATAATGACCTCAAAGGTCATTTTCAATGAAATTACTATTTTTTCCTTCTCGAAAGTTTCCATGTCATTTTTTATTAAGTCTAAAAGTCTGTAACGACTTTACTTAGGGGCCTAATCGTCACACAATGAATGAGATTCCCGGAGGTACCTCACCCAAGCCATCTAAGCATCTCAAGCATTCATAGGTAATAAACAGATACATAATGCGGAAAAGACATGAGTGAAAAGGGGCTACGGACTGAAACAACATTAAAATAATGGAAATAACAACTTCATTACTTTGTCCATGCACATACTAACTACATTATAGATCGATGGAACTGATAATAGAATGTCTCTATCAATATAAAGAAGTCTAGATAATACAATGCTGAAATAAGTGCCTCAAAGGGGCTATAAAACATCATCTCAATCAAACTAAATATAATCTAGCAGGAAAGGGTAGAGGAGTCCTAATCCAAGGGCTCACCACTGTTAATTTGAAAAAGTGACTTTTGATTTTCAAAAGTTTGATTTAATACTTAATTAATTCAAGACAAATCAAATTCCCAAAATTTGAAAGAGTCGCCACCTAATTTTAAGGATAATTAGGAAACCAATAAATATTTAAAAGAACTAAGAGAAAAATCTTTTAAAATATACCAAAGGAAGGATTCGGGTTCAATTTCCACTTTGAGAAGAACTTAATCATTCAAAATGACCGCTAACGTACAATCAACCGACAATTAAGAAATTGATTAATTTTTAAAAGATTTGACTGACTTTGAAAAAGTTTACTAGTTTAAAAATTAACTAATTTTGAAAGAATTGGTTAAATTTGAATGAATTTGACTAAATATGAAAGAATTGACTATATCTGAAAGAACTTTGACCAAATTTGAAAGGCTTGACTAAATTTGGAAGAATTCGACTATATCTGAAAGAACTTGACTAAACTTAAAAGAATTGAGTAAATTTGAAAGACTTGAATAAATTTGAAATACATTTTTGAAAGAACAGACTAATTTTGCAAAAATTGACTAAGTTTAAAATTAACGAACACTTCAAACCAAAAATAAATTGTACAAGTAATTTCAACACTTACGAAAATCATTGATAACGAAAATTAACATAAATGGAGGCAGTGTTGGGGAAACAATTAGATTAACAAATAATAATACAAATAACTTTAGAGTTAGTATCAAATACTAACAAACATTATAAATAAAATAATAAAACAAGGAAAAATAGAAGTAATGGAAACTGGGCTTGGCAGGTCCAGATTCAAATCTGCTCAATTTATAAAATAAACTGGGCCTGCTAACCTCTGCTGCTGCTTCTACTAATAGACTTTGGGGCCTTTTCAACCCCATTTCTTTTGTATCACTACTATGTATATAACTGTATATCAATGATTTTGACCATCAAAATCCTGTATTTCAGCTTCCTTTCCTGCATACTGGGCTTACTCGAGGAGTTTATGCCTCCATGGCCCATCGAAAATGCAAGGATAAAGTCCCAATGGACTCGGATGGAAATCACATGCATCACAAAGAATAAATATAAGCATCAACCCATATAAAAAGGATACAAAAATAAAATAGAAGACATGCACAACATTAATGAAGTCAAAATAATAGCAAGGTCCATTCAAAATAAAAAAAAGAAAAATAAGCTAAATGCTAGGAATAGCTAACTTCAAGAAGCATAACAAATTGACAAGCAGCTATATCATAAAAGATGATCTAAAGCATCCAACAAACCACACCACATTAAGGCATCCAACTAAGTAGATCCAGTCACTTTAAGACGCTGGAGAGTAGCAACATCTCAAAGCATAGACATCTTAGTACACATTAAAAGCAAAAGGGAGCATTATTTGCCATAATTTAAAGTAATATAGCAAGGTCAACTCATCAGCAGCCAAATCATGATATGAGTACCAGAAAAACAGAGGCATGAATGAGAGAAAACAGAAGAAGTTCAAGACAAAACAACAATGGAAAAAAAAACAACCCATGAAATTCTGAACTAAACTCTTCCTCGTTATCATATAATGTAACAGAAAGTACTAATGGAAACTGGAAGAAATCAACACAGGGAGGGCTGAAATCAAAACTGGAACTTAACATTTAAAAAAGGAACAATATCAAGAACAAGGAGATATATGACTGGAAATTTGTTAAAACTTTAAGACAAAAAGGATTCATTGTGACAATATGAAACTAATTTAAGCTAAGAGGGCTCTATATCAACATTAAAACTCAAGCGTAGAATGCACACAACAAATAAACGAATGTATCATCTGATATCAGGTTGAAAAGGAAACTTAGTAAGAAAATCAAAACATAACTCAGGAAAACTAACTAATCATTAAACAAGAACACTTCTCACAATACCAATACAAAAACAGTAAAACAAACGCAATATTAAGATTCAGTGTACAATCAAATACCTTGTACGAGATTGAAACAGAACAGAGAAGTACAAATTAGAGTATTATGACAGTGTCATAACAGCAAGTCTAAAAGAGCACAGGTAGCAACTAAGAGAACTTAAACTTAAGTTCTAGGTCCAGTTTAACTTGCAATCAAGAATGAGACTTTAAAACAAAATAAATGCGTTAGAATGAACTTAATAACATGCCAATGGTTTAACAACCATCACTCTAAAGGGAGAAGTAGCAAAGAAATTGTCAATTTATGTTTACAGAGCTGAAATGAAGATAAACAGTCCAGAGAAAAGAAGCTGTACAGTTATGCCTCTACAGTTAAAACCAAATGAATATTATAACTCCCCTCATATCACCAATGACTCTAGTAAACTATTGAGTCTATTAAAGATGATTGAAACACCATATAATGACATTTGTAGATCAATAAAGAAGCATCGACAGACTGTTCATTAAAAGCAAATACGACTAGAAGACTAAAACAAGTGACGGCTTAAGACACTGATAACAATTTAAAGCAGGGGTGTGGGGATGGGGATAGGAGTGTACCTCAAAATCCAACTTCAAAATTAAAATTAACAAATGGCCAAGACGAGACAGACGGATATATAAACTAGACAGCTGTACCAGGTAATAAGCACCCATTTTAAGTCTAAACAAGCAGAAAACATGTTCATTAACTTCAAAAAGCAAAATCACAATAACCAACACTGATCATTTTGAAATTAACTAAAGTTCAAAATCACATCATGAACACACCGTCGAGGCTTTCAAACACATAAACATTGAATAGGTTTAACCATGTATAGGATCCAAACAACAACGAATGCATCAGAACGATACTTCGTATAAACAAACATTTCCTCTTGAACTCGATTAAGGCAAACTAATGAGGATAAGTAAAATAGTTAGTATTATATTTGTTTAGTTAAATAACAGTTAGTTGGTTAATTACATTGTTAAGTAGTGTATATATATATATATATGTACACATGTGAAGATTACTTTACTCTTTTTTTGGTTGTAAGATTTCCCCTTTTACAAGAATAGTGAAAATTGCTCTCTATTTCTGAGAGCTTCACTGAAGGAGTCGTCTTCTTCTCCAATACCTCTCCATTTTTCTAATAGCTTCAGATTTTTTCATGGTATCAGAGCGAGCTTGATTTGGCAGAGGAGGTAGCATACAGAAATACAATTAAAGCCAAGTTGCGATTTAGCGCTTTCGAAGTTGAAGCCAAGTTGCGATTTAGAGCTTTCGAATGCAGTTTGTGGTTTAGGGCTAAGATTCATAACTTCGAGTTAGATCTGAAAGCTTGAAGTTTCTCGTAAAGCAATGGCGACAGAGAGTTCAGAAAGGGCAGCTGAGAGGAGAGCTGTCAGAGTCGGTACAATAATTGACGTAAATCATCCATTGTTTCTACAACCTTGTGATACGCCAGGTAGTTCATTGATTTCCTTTCAGTTAATAGGGCCAGAGA
>JAOTQR010007245.1:0-18488 GCA_025774065.1 Solanum ossicruentum | reverse complement strand
AGAATTGATGCAAATTTGACCAAACCATAACATGATTTGTAAATAGCATTAGTACATATAAAATGTGGGGTGTTACAAATCAATAAGTCAAAAGTGCTACTTGGGAGGCCGAAGCGGATATATAAAAGCGATACCCCTATATTTTCCATCCTACTTAATCCTAAGGTACTAATTCCAAGTCTTCTATGTGATTTCATGCCCCTAGTCATTTTCATGTATTCATGTTCACATTGGCAAAGTTCATGGTGATTTTTACACTTATGATGAGATTTTGAAAATTATGTTTTAAGTATGTTGTTGCATTCTTGTTGGGGCTGATTTCTTCGGGATTACTCTTCTCATATACGTCTATTTGGAATTTAGGGATGAATGTTCCCAAGGGGGAGATATTGAAACGACCCCAAAAAGTGCTCGAAAATATGCCTCGAAAGTGTTCGAAATCATAATTTCCATATATCTCCAAATCCATGAGCGATATTGAAACTCTGACTTCATATTCTTGTTTAGGGGTCAAATTAAGGGGGATATGGGTCTAACCCCGATTTTAGATCAAACGAAACACAATTTCATTTTCCCAAAAATCGATTTCAGAGAGGTTTTCGTGCCCACGTGCATCAGTTTATTTTGTGATCTGTTTTTCACGTTCGGTATAAGACTTTTTGGTCTTGGGCATAAGTGTTCCCAAATGTGAAATTACTTATGCTTAACTATTTCACCCTCATATCATTCAAAACATTCCCCAATACTCATTCAAACACTTAAGCAAATATTTTACTCCTAAATTCAAGTCTTAAAACTCATCTGGATTCTAAGGTAAGCAATCAAGCTTCAAGTCTCCATCTCCAATCTTCATCAAGCTATTCTCCAAAGCTAAGGTATGTGAGTTTCTTTCATGGGTTCCTTTCACCCATGATGCCCAAGCTTCATTTTTCTCAAATTTGCATGATTTAAAGTTGATTTAATGGGTCTTATTATGAAATTCACTACACACTATGTTGGGTCTTTATGAAATTATAATTGTTTTACTATGTTTTGAGCTACGAATCTAAGATCTATGGTGAGATTTGATGAAGGGTTTTGATGAATATTTCTTGAGGGTGTTACCAAGTATCGATTGATGATTTTACATGGGATTTTCATGCATGATTTCATCCCTAAATTACATGGTTTTACACTAGCACTACACACCTATCAAGTGTTTGATAAAATGTCCGGTTATGGTTATCTTGAGAAATTTCAAGGCCCAATGCATGTCTTATAAGTTAAATAACTATATGATTATGACATGAATGTATGAATACGACTTTCTCCTATATAGTGTTAGGATGTGACCATTCCCTACTTGGGTGTTGCGTGCCAGGTAACCATGTTGAGGGGTTTGTACCTTGATAACCATGTCGAGGGGTTTGTACCTTGATAACCACATCGGGAGATTTGTGCCTCGGTCACCAAGGGTGGTAGGGTGCGATGATCCACCAACCATGTCGAGGGGTTTGTACCTTGATAACCACTTGGGAGGTTTGTGCCTCGCTGAAGGGTGCGACGATCCACCAACCATATCAGGGGGTTTGTACCTTGATAACCATGTCAATGGGTTTGTACCTCAGTCACCAAGGGTGGTAAGGTGTGACAGTCCACCAACCAATTGATGGGGTTGGTACCTCAATCACCAAGGGTGGTAGGGTGTGACGATCCACCAATATGATAGTGGTCTCTTCTTACACATGTATTATGTTCTATACATGCATGATTTACTACATAGCATCTCACATGCATGCCATATTGTTGCTGCTACTCATTGCCTATGCTTATGCATTTTGATTATGTTCTTATCTCTTGTTACATTGCATCCTACATACTTAGTACATTCAAACATATTAACACATACTCTATGCCTACATGATGTCACCATGTAAGAAACAGAGCACAACTTGATCATCCTCCTCCATATGGCTAGTACGACATCTAACAAGCTCCTTCGTGAGTCCTCCATTTCGGGGACGACGCTTATGATCATGCTATGTTATAAGACTATCTTTCTTTTATGTAACTGACTATGAGGGTGAGTACGTAGCTTGTCTTGGCCCCACCTAAGTATCTAAGTTTTAGAGGTGTTGTTGGACATGTTTGTATTATACTTTGAGCTTGACACTCTCTTGAATCTTTATATTATGATATGAGAACTGTCCCTTAGATCCCTTTGTCCCTATCTACCATCTCTTGTTGTACTTTATTGCTTCCGTGATTAAGGATGTTTGTATAATATGCTAAGAGGCTTGTTTGAGGTTCCTTCGGGTTCCCAAGTCATCGTGTCAAGTCTAGGACCTAGGCTTGGGTCATGAGAAAGTATGGTCTGCCTTTGAAAAGTAGATCACCTCTTCCTCCGATGTGGGGAAGACGCTAGAATTCAATGTAATATTGTTTAGATATCGATTGAGGTCGCATCCCTATATGTTAAAGTACTATGTCATTTCATGTATCAGGGATTTCATGTCATATTGATAGTATATTTTTTTCTATATATTTCTCTCAATATATATGTCGTTGTCATCTAACATTGATTATAGGTTAATAAGTTCATAAGCATTTGCACGCCCGCATGTTTAGTACATTATGTACTACCGCGTACTCTTTGCCTACATGATCTAATCATGTAGGGACCAGAGGCTATCATCTTTTATCTCTTGATGACTAGTTTGATTGACAAAGAGTTGCTTGTGGGGAGTCCGATCATCCAAGGACAAGCCACCTTCTATCTACCTTCTATGTGATGATGCTTTATATCTTTACTAGGAGGGTGAAACGTGGACATATCTTGACCCCCTCCCTATTTTATGATCTAAAGGCATTGTTGGACATCATGTAAACTTTATGTACGAGCCTGTTATATGTTATGCTATATGATTATGTCTATCTCATGTTGTTGATGTTATGATGGAATGTTCATGATGAGATATGGAAATATGGTAAGTCCTAAGTCCCTTCTACCCCCATGGTGTGAGTATTACTTACCTGCCCCCTAGTACTTATATGTTATGTGCTATATGAATCCATGCAAATTCAATCCCAATGATATCACCATAGAGTGAGTCATACTTTTCCGTCCCTTAGAATTATATGATTATGGTCTAATTATGTGCTTTCAAATCAATGACGTGCATATGGATGTTGTGAGGCTTGTTTGGGAACTCTCGGGTTCCTATTCACCTTGTCACTCCTAGGACCTATACTCAGGCCATGATAAGATTTGTATAAGAGTACTGAGTTTTAAAATGATCCTCGGAATCCAACACACCGCGTCGAATAGAGTCCTATTCATCGATGTGAAGTGTACCATACCTATAAGTGAGGGACTACGATGGCATTTTAGGAATTGTCTCACTTCTTCATTTCTAATGTCGTGCCTTGGACCATGTCTTAAGACTTTCTAACTTTGATGATGTCCTTAATGCCTTATAGAAAATGCCTCCGAAAAGAACTCCTCTACAAAGACAGGCCCCGACTAATGAGGACCAAGTCGCTCAAGAGCCTATGGGGGTGTTGTTTGCCTAGGATGAATTGTCAACTGCCTTTGCCATGTTTGCCCAAGTGATAACCAACCAGGCTAGGCATGTCAGTCCTTCTCCTCATGCCTCCACTCTAGCTGCCAGAGTAAGGGATTTTACCCGTATGAATGCTCTAGATTTTTATAGGTCAAAAGATGGTGTGGATGCCCAAGACTTTATTAATGAAATCTCTAAGGTGTTGACTATAATGGGGGTAACTTTAGAAAATAAATCTTAACTAGATGCCTATCAGTTGAAGGATATGGCTCAGGTGTGGTACAACCAATGGTTGATGGAGAGCGTTGATGATGATAAGGTTGGTTTGGAGGAGTTTATGTTTACCTTTTTGGACTGTTTCATACCTCTTGAGCTTAGGGAGGCCAAAATGATAGAATTTATCAACCTCATGAGTGTGAGGAAATATGCCCTCAAGCTTACAATGCTCTCAAATTACGCTCCTATGCTAGTGTCTAACCCTTGTGCAAGAATACACAAGTTTATTTTTGGGATCTCTTATTTGGTTGTGAAAGAATGTCGGCTTATTCAGGACGTGGACATTTCCAAGCTTATGAATTATGTTAAATAGATGAAGGGGAGAAGCTCGAGGAAAAGAGGGTGAATGATTCTAAGAGAGCCCATTATGATGGTAGGTTCTCCAACTATAGGAGTAGTGGTGGGAATGGTCGCTTCCAACAGGGCCATGGTTTGAATGCAAGGGTTTCCAATTCAAGATTATCTCTTCTCAAGGCACAAGTTGAAGGTTGGCCAATGCCCCCTTAGTGTAAATGTGTGGGAAAAATCACTCGAGTGCATGCTTCAAAGACTTAGGTTCTTGCTTTGGGTGTGGTGATATGTGATGTTGCCTAAGTTACACCTCTTTTTGGAGGATAAAGCAGTCATTGTCAAGAATTAGAACCTAAGCAAGGTTAGAGATGAACCCAAGGGAATATTGTATACTTAGGAGAATTCAACTAATGCAATTTGAGTGATTAACCAACTTATCTCCCCGAGGGGGGGTTGTAGTAACAAGTAGAAAAAAATCCTAACTAACATATCACGACCCAAGTCTAGGGGCTGGACGTGACACAGCGAATGGGGAACCCGAAGTGACCCCGAGCAAGCCTCTTAGTATATCAATCACACATCCTTAGTCATAGAAGTAAAATAAGCATAACAAGTAAAAGAAAGTGGGACCAAGGGAGTCTTGATATTCATAAAAGCAATAAAGGAGTCAATGGAAGGAGGAGATGGGAATCAACGATGTAGTTCTTTGGGAGGAGTTCAAGGTGGCATTTCGTAATCGATTCTTCCCTTTTGAACATAGAGAGGCCAAGATGGTGGGAATTTATGAATTTGAGACAGGGGCCTATGAGTGTGATGGAGTATTCCCTCAAGTTCAATCGGCTCTCTAAATATGCTCCCCACTTGGTTGCCGACCCGAAGGATGAACAAATTTGTGATGGGTGTTTCCGATTTGGTGAATGAGGAATGCCAGTCCGCTATGCATATTAGTGACATGGATTTGTCCCATTTGCTGACCTATGCCAAATAAATGGAGGAGGAAAAATTGTGGAAGATGAGGGGTAATGAGGCCAAGAAAGCCCACTTTGAGGGTAGGTTCCAAAGTCGAAAGGGTGGCCGGTTCCATTAAGGCCAAGGGTCTTCTCATTCTTTTGATAGAGGGTTTTCCAATGACTTCCCAAGGGCCCAAGGTGTTGGTGGTGTGGTGGATAATAATATGTGTCCAAAATGTGGTAGGGGCCATGGGGGGCCATGTTTGAGAGATACTAATGCATGTTATAGGTGTAGAGAAATTGGTCACAAAAAGATTGATTGTCCTTGTAACGGTAAGGAGGTTCGTCCACAAAGTGCAAATGTGGTTCCTTTAGGAAGAGGTGGTCAACAAGGTGGTGCCCCAAGGCATAATCGGTTTTATGATTTGCATTAGAGGCAAGGGGTTGATGAGGTTCCCGAGGTCGTTACCGGTATGTTAAAAGTCTTTGATTTGGATGTGTATGTATTGATTGATTCGAGTGCCACTCTTTCTTTTGTTACCCCTTTTGTTACCAAAAAGTTTCATGTTGAGCCCAAATTGTTGTGCGAGTCATATGAGGTGTCTACTCCTATTGGTGCATCTATTGTTGCTAGAAAAGTCTGTAGAAATTGTCCTATTTGCATCTTCCATAAAATATTGCCTTGTGATCTTGTTGAGATGGATATGGTAGATTTTGATTTCATTCTTAGGATGGGTTGGTTGCATGCATACTATGCCTCTATTGATTGTAGAACTCGTAGGTTTAAATTCCAATTCCCAAAGGAACCCTTCCTTGAGTGGGAGAGTCAAAATATGGTGGTCAAGGGTAGATTCATGTTTTACATTAAAGCCAGTATGTTGATTTCTAAGAGCTGTCTTTACCATCTTGTGAGGGTTAGGGATGTGGAGTCCAAGGTCATTCCTATAGAGTCAGTTCTAGTTGTAAATGCATTCCTTGATGTTTTTCCTAATGACCTTCCTGGTGTTTCTCCAGGAAGGGAAATAGATTTTTGTATAAACCTCCTCCCCGATACTCAACCCATATCTATTCCCCCTTACCATATAGCCCTGGCGGAGTTAAAGGAGTTGAAGGAGCAATTAAGTGACTTGTTGGAGAAGGGTTTTATTAGGCCTAGCCAATCACCTTGGGGTGCACCGATGTTGATTGTGAAATGGACGGATGGGTCTCTTAGAATGTGTATTGACTACCGACAGCTTAATAAGGTCACCATCAAAATAAGAATCCTCTTCCAAGAATTAATGATTTGTTTGACCAATTGCATGGGGCTAGCCACTTCTCTAAGATCGATCTTCGGTCCGGGTAACATCAAATGAAGGTGAGGGAGTGTTATATTCCCAAGATGACCTTCTGGACTAAGTATGCGCATTATGAGTTTGTTGTGATGTCTTTTGGGTTGACCAATGCACTTGCTATCTTTATGGATCTTATGAATAGGGTCTTTAAATCCTACCTATATTTTTTTGTTGTGGTCTTTATCAATGACATTTTGATCTATTCACATGGTGAGGATGAAACGACCCCAAAATGTGCCTGAAAATGTGCCTCTGAATAGGTTGAAATATAAATTTTATATTTCATAAAATTCATGCGTGATATCAAAAGTTCGACTTCATTTTCTTGTTTACGGGGTCAAATTTAGGGGGAAAAGTGTCTAACCCCGATTTAAGAGCAAACGATTAGCAATTTTATTTTTCATAATTTTTCTTATCCAGAATGGATCTGCGACAGTGTCGCGATGCACAACTATCGCGGACATGTATTAATTTTGCCTCTAAGACAGGTCCACGTCATGAACTAGATGTGGACCTTTGTATTTTGTTGCCAGTGATTTTTATCTTAGTCCAAGGCTTTTGGGTCTTGGGCCTAAGTGCTCCCAAACCTGTTTTTACCTATACTTAGTCTTATTTCACTATCATATTATCCTAAACATTCTTCATGCTCACTCAAACACTTAGTCATATTTTTCACTCCCAAATTCAAGTCTCAAAACCCTCATCCGGAATTAAGGATTTCCTTCAAGCCTCTAGCCTCCCTTTTCAAGCTTCATCAAGAGCATCTTCAAAGCTAAGGTTTGTAGGTTTTAGCCATTGGGTCCTTCCACCCATAGTGCCCTAACCTCCTTTCTACTCAATTTTCATAATTTAAAGTTGATTTTATAATTGGGTTTACTAGTTTGAACATGTCTATAGACAATGTTAAAGCTATGTAAAGTTATGACTGTTTTGCTACGTTTTGAGCTATAAATCTTTGATCTATTGTAAAATTTAATGAGGGATTTTGATGTATATTACTTGGGGGTGTTTCAAGGTGTTGACTGATAGTTTTAAGATGGATTTTCTTACATGATTTCACCTCTATATTTCATGATTTTATACTGGCATTGTACACCCTCTAAGTGTTTGATAAAATGTTCGGATGTGGTTTCTTGAGGATTTGAATGTCCAAAGCATGAGATATGATATGACTGATGTTATGATGATGAAATATGATATAATCTATATAAAGTGCTACATTAGACCATGCCTAATTTGGGGGGAGTAAGAGTTTGGATAACCTAGATGGGGGGTCGTACTCATCAACCTTGTAAGGGGTTTGTACCTCACCACTAGGGTGATGGGGTGGCATCATCATCAACCTAAATGGGGGTTTGTACTCATCAACTTAGTGAGGGTTTTGTACCTCATCACCTAAGTGAGGGGGTGGCATCATCACCAACCTACCAAGGGGTTTGTACTTTGGAAAGCTAGCTTGGTAACACACATGATATCCTATATGAGCATGAGTTACTTAAGCATGTTTTACTTATGCATTGGTCATACATGTCATATTGTTATATTATGCCTGTTGCCTATTGTTATGCATTTTGATTATGATGCCTATCTCTTGTTGCATTGCATCTTAGATACTTAGTACATTCAAAAGTTCTAACACATACTATCACCATATAGGAACCAGAGCTCAAGTTGTCCACCCTCCTTCTCCACGTGGCTAGTTTGGTTCTACTCAAGCTAGTTGGTGAGTCCTCCACATCGGAGACCTTAGTTTATGTTACTTTTATCATGCATTGAGACACTTCTTTATTTTCTATTTTGACTATGAGGGTGAGCCCGATTGCTTTATCTTGGCCCCTGCGCTTATCTAAGTATTAGAGATGTTTGTTGGATATGTTATGTATCTATGATATAAGATTTGATTCTGTCTCTTGATTATGGTGTTATGCAAGCATTCCCCTTAGCCCTTTTGCCCCTATTCTTACTCTTTATGTCTTTTATATGCTTACACGACCAACGGTGTGTAATGATAAGTTAAGATGTTTGCTTGGGGTTCCTTCGGGTTCTATATTCATCGTGTCATGTCTAGGCTCTAGGCTTGGATTGTGTCAAGCTTGGTATTAGAGCACTAGGTTAATAGATCCTCGGAGTCCAACACACTACGTTGATTAGAGTCCTATTCATGGTTGTGAAGTACGCCATGACTATGAATAGGAGGCTATGAGACATTTAGGAAAATGTTTCCCTTCTTCATGTCCTAAGTCATGTTATAGAGTTGTGGTAAGTTTTCCCCTAACGATTGTTCATTATATGCTAGATCATGTCAAACACTAGAAGAAGAAGGGCCCAAACTCCCAAGGAGTAACCAACCAATGGTGAGCTCCGGGATGCTCTCACTATGCTTGCTCAAGTTGTGGCCAACCAAGTCAATCAAAGTGCCCAAGCCCCTCATGCTACTACCCCGGTAGCTAGGGTAAGGGACTTCATGGGGATGAATCCTCCATATTATATAGGTTAAAGGTGGATGAAGATCCACAAGAGTTTGATGAGGTCTACAAGATTTTGAATATCATGGGTATTGGGCCGAATAAAAAGGCGAAGTTGGCGGCATACCAATTCAAAGGGGTAGCCCAAATATGGTATGATCAATGGAAGGCTGAGAAGGGAATTGGTAATGTGGTGCTTTGGGAGGAGTTTAAATTGGCCTTCCTTAATCAATTTTTCCCTGTTGAGCTTAGGGAAGCTAAGTTGGTAGTGTTCATGAACTTGAAACAAGGTGGTATGAGTGTGAGGTAGTATGCCCTCAAGTTTATTCAACTTTCTAAGTATGTACCTCATTTGGTGGCTGATCCTAGATCTAGATGAATAAGTTTGTAATGGGCGTCTCCAACTTAGCGAGTGAAGAATGTCAGTCCACCATGCTAATTGGTGACATGGACTTGTCTCGATTGATGAAAAATACCGAGCAAATGGAGGAAGAAAAGTTGAGGAAGACAAGGGGGCATGAGGCCCGTCTTGGGGCTAAGTTCCAAAGGGTGGCTGGTTCCAACAAGGCCAAGGGCCTTCTCATGCTACTAATAGGGGGCTTGCCAATGATTTCCCTAGGCCTCAAGATGTTGTTGGCGTGGCTCACATTGATGTGTGTCCTACATGTGGGAAGAGTCATAGGGGCCCATGTTTGAAGGGTTGTAATGCATGCTTTGGTTGTGGGGAGCTTGGTCACAAGAGGATGTATTGTCCAAGAAATTTTGGCAAGGGCCACAGTGAAAATGCGATTCCATTGGGTAGAGATGATCCTCAAGGTGGTGCCCAAAGGCACAATCGGTTTTATGCTCTTCATGGGAGGCAAGGGATTGGTGAGGTTCCCGATGTTGTTACCGGTATATTAAAAATCTTGGACTTTGATGTATCTGCTTTGATTGATTCGGGTGCCACTCTTTCCTTTGTTACCCATTTTGTTGCTAAAAAGCTCTATGTTAACCCAAGTTGTTGCATGAGTCATATGAAGTGTCTACACCTATTGGTGCCTCTATTATTGCTAGCAAAAGTTTATAGAAGTTGTCCAATTTGCATTTTGCAAAAGTTTTTACCTTGTTATCTTGTTGAATTAGACATGCCTCTATTAGTACTATGCAAATGAAACATGATATGGCTTTTCAAATTAGCGCCAATTTTTAAAAGTGCTTGAATCTCAAATTAGAGGGCGATATGTATATCTAACGCTGAAGAGGGTCTAGTATAAATAAGTTTTAAGTCAAATTGAGGAGATCCTGATCTTAAATAAAGTGAGAGAAGTGAGGTGCTTGTAGGACTTAGGAAGCTAACAGGTGAGTCACTTACTTGCTTAGTTTAAATTTGCTAGCTAAACAGAGACGAGGCCCGACGTCGAATTTGTCCAAGTCCGATTAGGAATAAAGTCCTGTTAAGGGTGTAACTTTAGCCTATGTTTTAGCAACATAAATGGACTACATTTTCAGCCCAAGAATAATATAGAAAGGACCAAATTACAATAAAACTCACTTGGTGAATTGGGCCAAAACTAATTAAGGAGAAAAGGAAAAAGTGGGCAACCAAGGCCCCCACCAATTTGAACCCAATAAGGCCCAAGTGGAAGGGGCAAGAAGCTGCATCACCAGATTAGTAAAGTAAAGCTAGAAATGCCTTAGTAGGTCGGCCAAAGTCCCCCTTTAAAAAGGGTTTACAAAAGCTCCCATAAGCCATTTTAACTTGAACAAAAAATCAAATTATTTTGCAAGTTCTCTCTCAACTCTTTCTTGACTTTACAAGCAGCCACAAGATACTTTTAGGGTTCTTGGAGGAGCCCTACACCTTGAGGGTAAAGGTAAGTAAGAATATTTATGTGTTTAGTATGGTTTTTTTTAATCTAAAACAAGAGGCTAAGCTGATTATACCTTTTCTGAAATTGTTGGACAGGATGTGTTCCAAAAGTTGTTGTACATTTTTCTTGTTTATTTGGAAGCTTTTCTCTTTTTGGTTGGATTGATTATGAAGGGATGCTACTGTTCTTAATAATTTTTGGTTCTATAATGATGTATAAAGGCTGCTGCACCATTTTTACAGTCCGCAAAAGTGAGTTTGTGTGATATCGTAATTGTGCTAGTAATGGGAACTTGTGGGCTGATTGATTGAGGACTATGGTATCACGTATTCCACCTATATTGAGGACTATTTTTGAACTATTTTAGGAATCGTTTTATGTGTATATGGTGGGGACTATTTGGTTAAAGTAGGAACAGGTTTGGAATTGTCGATGTCAAAATGTAGCGAATGGATGTAACGTTATGTCGCCTATTTGTATGTTGTGTAGAATTGTTCTGTGTTGTGCTTTGTGGTCTGTTGTAAGACTGTTATGGCACTAAAATAGGTTGCACATGATATGTATATGAGATTGTGTATTAAAAAATACAATAAGGGACGGAAATGTTGAAGGAATACGCTCGGGTTTATAAATATTCGCTTACTGCCCGTATGTTGTTTTTTATGAGATTGAGCTGCCATGATGTATCTATTGGCTGCTAATGCTAGTTTTATCACCTAATATATTATAAATAAATATTTAGAGGAAGGGAAGGTTATCTCGAGATAATAGCCAAGTCGTACAATGAGGTATGTAAGGCTATTTGATTTCGTATTATTTGGCATAAAACATAGATCCCTCCTTGGAGACACAACTATAAATCGCGTCTCAACTCTTTCACATGTTCATATGCTCCCATATATAGTCACCTTCAAATCTGCATACATACTTGGATACCAAGATACACACTTGTGTTCTACTATATAAAGTTCATGTATTGTTCTACCTCCTATGCATTTCATTATTTGTGTAACCTACTCCTTTCATTATGGTATTGTCTTTTGTGATTATGTACATGTCATATGTTGTATTTATAGTCCTACAGCTCTAATATTATGACCACCAAAAGAATCATCTCAAAAGTAATTGAAAAATAAAGTATATTACCTATTGTGGGTGGTAACCCAAGGGGGGGAAGAATCACCTAGCCAGGGTCAATCCTATCTCGGGGGGTAGCCCAAGGGGTGAAAGTAAAATCCTAGCCAGGGCCAATCCCAATATAGATTTACCATTGATCAGCTGGTCATTTGTATTACATGTTGTGCGCAGATTATACCGTAAAGGTAAAGTAATAAAAAGAACATAAAGTACATGTTCCCGCAGTATGACTAAGGGTGGTCTCTTATCCTACACCAGTGCATAGTTTCATTTGAGTTGTTACTTTATATATAGTATTTCCTGCCTTACATATTCAGTACATTATCGCGTACTGATGTCCCTTATGAGGGACCTTCATTTCATGCTGTAGGTACAGGTGCTGGTAGATCTCCCCAGTAGGAGTACAGGATATCCAACTATTGTTACCAAGATCTAGGTTGCTTCGGAGCTTTGTGTGTCTAGAGCTTGTATTTTTGTATTGTATAGTTAGTCGAAGCGGGGCCTATCCTGACCCTTTTTAGATACTTTTCCTTATTTAGAAGCTTTGTAGACTATGTAAATTAAAGTGTTGTCATGTCTCCTACTTTAGAAAACGTGGCCCCAATGGCCTAACCATATGCATTTCCTTTTGTCTTCTTATTATTGTTTACTTTCTTAAAAGCATATTGAATGAAGAAATCCCTTATAATTTATATAGAAAGTGCATGGATACAGGTTGGTTCTCCGGAGCCTTATCGACAATGGGTACTAGTCCGCCTTAACGGGACTTTGGAGCGTGACAGAAGTGGTATAAGCGCGGGTCATCCTAGGGATTCTACAAAGTCGTGTCTTGTTTATCGATGTGATGTTCACCACATTTATAAGTAGGAGGCTACGTGGCATATAGGAGTTGTCACTTTCTTTTCATTCTTCAGATCATGCCATAGCACTAAGTGTAATAGTTGGATTGTGTCTAACTCTTAAATTGTTTTGTACAATAAGTATGCCAGAAACCTGGAAAACCAAAGGTAAAGGGAAGGGAGTAGAAGTGGTGGTTGGTATACCCAGTTAAGTGAGACAATAAAATGAGGCTCAAGATGAGTCTCTATCACAAACATCTCCAACTCCTCCATCTCTTGATGAATCAGGAAGTAGTGAAATTCCCCTAGAACCACCTATCAATGCTACCGTGCAGGATCTGAGAAATGCATTCCAACTATTGACTCGTATAATTGTTGGCCAAGGTCAAAGACAGAAGGTCCAGTTATAGGTGCATGTAGTGTTAATAGGGCAGCTAGCACGAGTATATGTGACTTCCTTAATTTGGACCCTCCATCCTTCACTAGGTCAGATCCTAATGAAGATCCCCAAGACTTTATTGATCAGATTCAACGGACTTTAGATGTTATGCATATGAGTGGTACATAAGTTGTTGAGTTAGCGACATATAGGTTGAAGGGTGTGGATATTGTTGTATGAAGCTTGCAAGCAATCTAAGGGTATAGATGCACCTCAAACTACCTGGAAGGAGTTCAAAGAGGCATTTCTTGACCATTACTTGCCATTAATATCCAAGAGGCCCCTGCAGATCAGTTCTTGAACCTCCACCAAGGGAATATGAGTATGAGGGAGTATAGTCTTCAATTTAATTCCCTGGCTAGGTATGCTCCTAATGTAGTTGCTACTATGGCAAATAGAGTTCATCGATATGTGGATAGATTGGATACATATCTGGTCACAGATTGTACCATTGCTTCCTTGAACAAAGACATGAATATAGTGAGAATGCAAGCTTTTGTACAGAATTGGAGGATCATAGGCAAAGGAGAAGAACACAAGAGTTAAAAAGGGCGCAGTCCAAAAGGGCCAAGTCTACAGGGCAGTTTACACCATCCCAAGGTGAGCTTAGGCCTGGGTTTTCTAATAGACCACCTAGGCCATCATCCTCCTACTCTGCAGCCAGTGCTCCGCCACAACTTCAGGGATCTTAGAGCAATCAGTTTGGTCAACGAGGTGAGGGACAAGGTGCATGAATAACAGGATATTCGGCAGGCCAACAAATGACTCCTAGGCAACCTTGTAAACATTGTAGAAGAAGTCATTCAAGTATATGTCGTGTTGGGACAGACGCTTTTTATTGGTGTGGTACGCCAGGGCATATGATAAGAGATTGTCCGAGGAGGTGTATGGGTGATATAGCACAATCTACTAGGTCAGCTATTGCATAATCATCGTTAGTCCCTCCATTAGGTAGGGGTCAACAAGCACCTACTGTCGTGGTAGAGGTATAAAAGGGGCAGCTAGCTCTAGTGGAGTCCAGAATCGCACTTATGCTCTGGGGAGTCCGCAAAATTTGAAAGTTTCACCTGATATGGCCACAGGAACATTGTCCATCTTTTTACATAATGTACATGATAATATTGACCCTGGTTCTACACGATCATACATTACCCCACTAGTTGTTGGGAAGCTTAAGAGAACACCCAAATTATTGAACAAATCATTTGAAGTATCCACACCAACCGATGAATCTATTATGGCTAGAAGGGTTTATTATGATTGTGTAGTAACTGTTTGTGACCGTGACACGTTGGCTGACCTTATTGAGCTAAAAATGGTAGAATTTGATATTATACTGGGTATGACTTGGTTAGCTTCTTGCTATGCCACCATAGATTGCCGAACTAAGAGAGTGTACTTACACTTTCCAAATGAGGCAATTCTCAAATGGGAAGGCAATGTTATGGTGCCAAAGGGGAAGTATATCTCTTATTTTAAGGATAGAAAGATGATATCTAAGTGGTATATATGTCATTTAATTAGAGTAAGGGATATGGAGGCAGAATTGCCAACTCTTCAATCAGTTCCAGTAGTGAATGAATTCGTTGATATGTTTCCTGAAGAACTTTCAGGCTTACCTCTAGAACGAGAGGTACATTTTGGTATTGACTTACTTCTAGGCACTCAACCTATTTCCATCCCTCTATATAGAATGACCCCGGCAGAATTGCGTAAATTAAAAGAGCAGTTAAAAGACTTATTGGAGAAGGGTTTTATAAGACCTAGTGTGTCCCCTTGGGGTGCACCAATATTATTTGTACATAAAAAAGATGGAACCTTGAGAATGCGATCGACTATCGACAATTAAATAGGGTGACAATTAAGAATAAATACCTCCTCCCCAGGATTGATAATTTATTTGATCAGTTACAGGGTGCCAAAGGCTTTTCAAAAATTGATTTGAGATCAGGTTATCACCAAGTGAGGGTGAAGGAGAAAGATATATCTAAGACTGCTGTCAAAACACGCTATGGTCACTTTGAATTTCTTGTTATGTCATTTGGGCTAATGAATGCACCAGCAGTTTTTATGAAACTGATGAATTGGGTATTCAAGCCATTCTTAGATGTGTTCGTGATAGTATTTATAGATGACATTTAGGTATATTCAAGATCAGAAGAGGACCACGCAAATCACTTATGATAAGTATTACAGGTTCTTTGTGATCGACATTTGTATGCCAAGTTTTCTAAATGTGAATTTTGGCTAATCAGTGGCATTCTTGGGTCATATTGTGTCTGATGAGGGAATAAGCATTGATTCATAAAATATAGGAGCTGTGAAAGATTGGCCGAGGCCAACAACACCCACAGAAGCTCGGAGCTTCCTAGGGTTGGCAGGTTATTACAGAAGGTTCGTTGAAGGTTTTTCTTCTATTTCTGCACCTCTAACAAGGTTGACACATAATGCAACCAAGTTCCAATGGAATGATGCATGTGAAAGTAACTTCCAGGAGCTAAAAGATAAGCTAACTTCTGCACCTATGCTAGTACTTCCAAAAGGCACCGAGGGTTGTGCAGTGTATTGCGAGGCTTCAGGAGTTGGCTTAGGGTGTGTACTGACACAACATGGCAAGGGTAATTGCTTATGCATCTAGACAGCTATGACCACATGAGAAAAACTACCCAACACATGATCTTGAGCTAGCAGCGGTTGTGTTTGCTCTGAAAATATGGCACCACTATTTGTATGGGGTTCACGTTGACATATATACTGATCATAAGAGCCTACAATACATCTTTAAGTAGAAAGACCTAAACTTAAGACAACGGAGATGGCTAGACCTATTAAAGGATTATGACGTTGATATACTTTACCACCCGGGGAAGGCAAATATGGTAGCCGATGCTCTGAGTCGTAAGGCAATCTTGAATATTAGTGATCAAGTCATGGTAAGTCAAGGAGTGGCTAAGGATCTATGACAACTAGCTAGTTTGGAGTTCGCCTTTTTGAAACTTCAAAGGAAGGGGTTGTTGTGCATGATGTTGCATAGTATTCATTAGTAATTCAGGTGAAAGAAAAATAGTTCGAGGATCCTATCTTATGACGACTTAAAGACAAGGTGAGTCAAGGTACGATAAAGGGCTTTTACCTTACACAAAATGGAGTACTTTATTGCCAAAATAGATTATGTGTGCCTGATATTAATGGACATAGCAAGAGGATAATGGAATAAGCCCATCATTCCCGATATTCCATCCATCCAGGATCAACTAAGATGTATCATGACTTGAGGGGAATGTTTTGGTAGGGAGGGATGAAAAAGGACCTTGCAAAATTTGTGGCTCAATGTTCAAATTGCCAATATGTCAAAGTTGAGTACCAAAAGGCAGGAGGTTATATGCAGTGTATAGAGCTTCTAACATGGAAGTGGGATATGATCAACATGGATCTTGTTATCGGGTTGCCTCACTCATTTCAGAAGTTTCACTCCATATGGGTAATAGTTGACAGACTCACAAAGTCAGCACACTTCTTACCAGTCAAGAGTGATTATACAGCTGAAGAGTATGCTAAGTTATACCTCAAAGAGATAGTCAGGCTACATGGGGTCCCAATATCCATTTTATCTGATCGGGGGGCTCAGTTCACTACAAAGTTTTGGAAGTCCTTCCAAAGGAGTTTAGGGACACAAGTGAATTTGAGTACAACATTCCACCCTCAAACAAATAGTCAAGCAGAATGCACCACTCAGACACTTGAAGATATGTTGCAAACTTGTGCATTGGACTTTAAAAGTATTGGGTGGACCATTTGCCACTTATTGAATTTGCCTATAATAACAGCTACCACTCAAGTATCAAAATGGCACCTTATGAAGCTTTGTATGGAAAGAAATGTAGGTCACCAATTGGATGGTTTAAAGCGGGTGAAATGGCCTTACTTGGGCCAGATATAGTACAACAAGTCATAAAAAAAGTTAAGGTAATACAGCAGTGGCTAGAAACAGCCCAAAGTCATTGCAAATCATATGCGGATGCTAGAAGGAGAGAACTAGAATTCTCAGCAAAGAATCGGGTATTTTTAAAGGTGTCCATAATGAAAGGGGTTATGATGATTGGTAAGAAAGGAAAACTAAGCCCACTTTACATAGGGCCATATAAAATTATTAAGAAGTTCGGGCAGTTTGAATATGAACTAGAGCTACCCCAAGAGCTTTCAATGGTTCATCCAGTTTTTCATGTCTCAATGCTTTGAAATTGCATAGGTGACCCATCCCGTATCACTCCTATTGAAGACAAGCAGGTTACAGAACATCTCACATATGAAGAGGCACCTATTGTGTTATTCTAGATTGTCAAGTTAAGAAACTAAGAAATAAATAAATAGCTACGGTAAAATTACTTTGGAGAAACCCTCAAGAAGAAGAAATAACATGGGAGGCCGAGGACGCGATGAAATCAAAATATCCTTACTTATGTAAAGCTAAAGAGGAAGTCCAACATGCAAAATTGAGACACAAATAGGTACGTATGATTGAATACCCAGTGTGTTGTCAAAAGTTTGTGTAAGTAAAGGCTTAAACTTGGTTAAGCTATCTAATTATGCTAACATTTGAGGACGAATGTTCCTAAAGGGGGTAGGATGTAACACCCCACATCTTACAATACTAGTATTATTCAAATGAAACATGATATGGCTTTTCAAATTAGCACCAATTTTTAAAGTACGTGAATCTCAAATTAGAGGGCGATATGTACATCTAATGCATTAGAGGGCGATATGTAGATCTAATGCTTAAGAGGGTCGAGTGTAATAAGTTTTAAGTCAAATTGAGGAGACCACAACCTTAAATGAAATTAGAGAAGTGAGGTGCTTGTAGGACTTAGGAAGCTAGCAAGTGAGTCACCTACTTGCTTAGTTTAAATTTACTAGCTAAATAGAGACGAGGCTCGACGTCGAATTTGTCCAAGTCCGATTATGAATAAAGTTCGTGTTAAGGTTGTAACTTTAGCCCCATATTTTAGCATCATAAATGGACTATATTTTCAGCCCAAGAATAATAGATAAAGGACCTAAGTACAGAAAAACTCACTTGGTGAATTGTGGCAAAACTAAATAAGGAGAAAAAGGAAAAGTGGGCAGCCAAGGCCCAACCAATTTGAACCCAATAAGGCTCAAGTGAAAGGGGCAAAAAGCTGCATCATCAGCTTAGTAAAGTAAGGCTAAAATGCTTTAGTAGTTCAGCCAAAGTCCCCCTTTAAAAAGGGCTTAAAGCAACTCCCATAAGCCATTTTAACTTTAACAAAAAAATCAGATTGTTTTGCAAGTTCTCTCTCAACTCTTTCTTGACTTTACAAGCAGCCACAAGAGACTTTTA
>JAOTQR010007207.1:0-18491 GCA_025774065.1 Solanum ossicruentum | reverse complement strand
GGGAGTATCACTGCCTTCAACGATGTATTTGATTTTGATACATTTTGTAATCAAACATATATATATATATATATTTAATAAATTTAAAATTAGATTAATTAAATTGGAATATGAAGTATAATTAATCTACGTAGCAATTATTTTTATTCTATTGTCTAGAATGTCTAATCAATAAAATTATGCGTACCATTGAATTGACCTATTTAAAATCACTACAAGCCTAATGCTGAAATATCAATTATTCCACAAAAATAAACAATCAATTTAACTAAATCAATTTTGAGTATTAATACCTGTATGACGTTGATGCTTGGGAAAAATTAAGATGGACAAAAAGATTTGTCTATGTTGTATCTCAAATTTTTCACTAAAAAATGATTATAGTCCAAACGGTAATTACTGAATCAATTTTACTTGTTAATTAATTAATGAAAATTTGAGAGTTTAAGGCACTTAATTAGAAGAGTTTTCATTTTTAAAAATAGAATATACCTTATTAATACTAGCTAACTATAACTGTATAATTGTATTAAAAGAAAATCAATTTTATGCAATTAATATAATGAAATATACACATAAATTGTAGTCATATTTTATAATTAGCATACTTATAGCTATTGAACTTTAATAACCCGTTAATTATTTTTGTAAGTTTCTCTTATGACTAAATTTCCAATTTAATTTTCCACCCAATTGTAGTCCATTTTCGGACCAATTTTGATGGCCCAATTATCCCATACCCGGCCCAATCTGCTTCTTCCCGTTTCTGATTTTTCCATTCAAATCATTTTTTCTTTGTTTTTATTCATCACCCCTCTTTGACTGATTTTTCCATTCAAATCTCAAGAACCAAAGTTGAATTTGAAATCATTTTTCTTTTTCGAAAATTTTGCAGTCCTAGAATTTGGGGATCTATTCCTTCTTTGGCTCAAAGGTTAGAGGTTCTAGGCTACAGAAATTAGAAAAAAGCTAGGAAGAAATCAACAACTCTTAAATTCGAATTTTTTCCAGAGCTGTTGTTCGAGTGGAAACCCTGTAAGGGTCATTCCTTTTCTATATAATATGATTCTCGTTTATGTGGCTATGCAGTCACTGTTAGCATAAGTAATTTTAGCTATTTTATGTTTGTTTTCCCCTATTACACGTCTCACTCGTGGAATTTCACTGTATATGTTGTTGTTGTCGTTGTTTCCCAAGTTACATGTTTTGGTTCAACAAATGCCTTGGTGTGTGAATGATCAATATAACAGAATGAATGCTCTAAGCATTTATCAAATATTTCCCCTTGCTCATTTTTTATAATCGACATAGTTATGTGTGTAACACACTAAAAATATACCAAAATAAATATTAAATCGTACGCATCAACAAACCAATGCGTCACACAATTACAACATCATAAAAAATATCAAACTGAAACCATTTGTAAAAGCCAACTAAATCGCACCATAGTTGAGTCAATGCTTTTGAATTTAAATTATTTAATAGTAATATTTATACCATAAATTTTAACCATCCTTGATGTCGCAAAATATGCATGATTCACATCATTTTAACACCATCATAGTACCACTAAAATGTTAATCAACACAATAACTAATTCCATATTATAGACACTATTGACGTAGTCAAAAAAATACTTCTTACAAGATTGAACATTTATACACTATCCAAATGATAATTAAACAAAACTTCACGTTTAAACATCATTAAACATGAATAAAAGTTTACGACAACATTAACGAAATTTAAAAGCATTATTTTACCAAAAAACCAACACCACAAACTAAGTTGTAATTAATTAAAGGACAAAAATCATAACTATACATTTTTATATACAAAATTACATGTCCATTCCGATTTTTTCATATTTACACAAATATACTAATATATTATTACAAAATAGGTAAAAGATATGTGTTGTGATTAATTAATGCTGAGGAGAAGGCATTGGTATTGGGAAAGGAAACCATGGATTAAATAAAGGAAAATTCTTAGCAAATGCATTAATCCGTGTGGGTGATTCCTAACATCAAAAATAAAACGTTTACTACCTTAATTATTTGAAGACAACTAATTAATTAGTAATGTAATTAATAAATTTATTATAAAAAGATTTTTAATCAGACGTTAATTATGATGCATCCAAGCTAAAATCTATATTCTTTAATTTTTTTTTATATATTTAAAAACATATTCTCTGTACCAATAGTTGATTTGATTGTGTCAACCAAAGATGACGCCTTAACTTTTGTACCTTGTTCATATGAAGAAAGACTTCATTGTTGCATCTACACAATTAATTATTAGGGGGAAAAGGTCATGTAGTTATCAAAGCTTCTATATAAAGATTTTGACTCACACATTAAGAACATTAATCTAGTAAAAAAAAAAAAAGGGAGCTGGGGAGTGAGAGAGAAAGTATTTGTTTAGATTAAATCAATGGAGAATGATAATTTTGTATCAATTTTGGTATAGTATGATGGAAGATGGGACTTAACAGGTATATAATAGTAGCAAAAATTATCTTACTTTTTGTTAGCAAATGTTAAAGATTGGTGATATTTTTTTAATTAAGAAAAATTTACAAAACTACGCACTTTAAGATTCTTAATTACAAAATTTTTTTATTTACTAAAATAACAAATAATTTACCAAACTATACCATAAATATGCTGACTACATTGTACTTCAATTTTATTGTTTTATTTTTTTTTAATAATGTTCAATCACATTGGACTTTTCCCTATGTCATTAATTTGATTTGATTTTTATACCAAATCCTTAGGGAGCAATTTCACTTGGTGGAATAGCAAAATTGAGGAGGAGTGCATCTTTAAAAGGTTAGATAGGGTGCTGATCAATAACGCATTTTTAGAGGGCTTCCCTTCCTTTGAAGTGTAGCATCTCATAAGGGATGGGTCTGATTATGCACCCATTCAGCTGAAGTGTAATCAGAGGAGGGAATCAGTATAAAGCCTTTCAGATTTCAAAACTTTTGGGTCAAACATTCTCAGTTTAAACAAATGGTGGTAGATAATTGGGTGGCTGATTTTAAAGGAAGCCCTTTTATGGAATTTCAAGTTGAACTCAAGAGAGTCCAAAAAGCACTAGTTATTTGGAATAGAGAAATGTATGAAAATATTTTTTAAAAAGTGACAACCTTGGAAGACATAATTAAGGTGAAGGAGATTTAGTTTGAAGTACACCCAACATATGATAATAGAGAAGAGCTAAAAAATGCAGAGGCTGAATTAGGGAAATGATTAAGGGATGAAGAAGAGTTCTGGCAACAAAAGGCAAAACTGAAATGATTACAAGATGGAGATAAAAATACTAGATTTTTTCACTCCTATGTGAAAGAAAGGAGGAGGAAGCTACATATTGATGAAATCCAGAATTCAGAAGGGGGAACCATTAGTGAGGAAGGTGAGATTGGGGAAGAAGCTGTTAGGTTCTTCAGGCAACAATTTCAAGATGAAGGTTTTCAAGGGGAATTTTCTTTGTTGGAAAATATCCCCCATATCATTTGAGAAGAAGAAAATGATGTTATGATTGCACTACCTGATGAAAAGGAGGTGAAAACTGTTGTTTTCTGTCTTAATGGGTCCATTGCTTGTAGACCAGATGGATTCACAGGTTCCTTCTTTCAAAAGAGTTGGGAAGCATGGATAGCAACAACCTGGTGAGTAGGTATATTCAAAATAAGGGGTTTTTAAGCACCAAAAACCAAAGTCTGGGGCCAACATGTCCGAGGGTCAACACCACTTCCTGCAAAAATTATAGATCTTAGGTGAGGAAGATTGGTGAAAATAAATCTGAAGCAAAAAAAGAATACTTGTCAACTTACATATCTACGGTCAAGGAAAACGAAAAACGTTGTTCATATGGACGGGAAACATTCCAAGGAGGAGTATCACAACTGAGATTTAGAGAAAATACATCAAAAAGGAAGAAAATAAGCGATAAAAGAGAAATAGATGTACCTGAAGGCGAGATAGAGAGGCAACAAGGCGATGAACAAGCTTCGGGCAGCTTAGAGAATCACCCTTCCCCTAGAAGTCATGAGCTATGCATAGAAGAGGAAAGGCCACAATTTGGAACAAAATGTTATGTTCTATAATTTCCAAGTATATAGGGTTTACTTGTTTTGGTTTGGGCCTCTGGATCAAGTTTGTACTTGGACCTCTTTTATATAGAAAATAAAATGGGCTGCTAGCCCAAAAATTTAATTAAAAATAATTTATAGACGCCATCAGCTTTTTGCAGGCGCGTCTCCCAATCTTTTTCCTTTAGCTTTTACGTTGTTTGAAGGACAATTTCTTCATTGTAGTTTTACACAGTGCAAAAGCATCAATTTTCCTTCCATTAATCAAAGAAGTTCGTTCATATTCAAGGCAAAACCAATGAAACCCCCCCCCCCGCTTTTTTTTAACCTTATTTTCTTGTATTCAAACAAAAGATCGTTCATTTGAATGATTGTATATGTGATTATTAGGGTGTTTATCTACCCGTAATAAGTTTCATTTTACAAAAAAAAAAATTGCTTTTCAATGTAGTGTAGATTTCACAAGGGTAAAGAATAACTATGGAGGGAACACCTATTAGGAAAAGCCATAGGTTCCCAAGTAATGTTATTTCTGTTGAGAGCACTCCACATTGTTGCACTAGACCTAGCTTTGAGTTGAATGCTTACATGCCATCGCCACAAAAAAACGACGACGGGAATATTATTAACAAAAAGAAGGAACAAGGCATCAATATTAGTTATAGCAAGAGCAATGTTAATATAAGTTTGGGAAGGTAAGGGTAAGAAGCATATGCATGAGAGTAATTTTCCCCACGACACTGATTTTGAGGATAAAATTCAAATTTTAAAGAGAGTCATGCTGAACAAAAAGCTTAATTCGTCCACTCTTGTCAATGCCAAAGTATTTTGTTTGTTAAAATATTTTACTTCTAAATAAGATAATCTTTTTTCAATCCCTTTTTTTGGTTAGAAATCTGTTAGAAGATTCTCTCATTTAGAAGTAAAAATATTTTAACGAACAAAATACCTTGGCATTGATAGGAGTGGATGAATTAAGCTCTTTGTTTAGCTTGACTCTCTTTAAAATTGAGATTTCATTCTCAAAATCACTGTCGTGGGGCAAATTACTCTCATGCATGTGCTCCTTACCCTTCCTTTTCGAACTTACATTAATGTTGCTCTTGCTAGAACTAATATTGATACATTGTTCCATCTCATTGTTAATATCATTCTCATCGTCTTTTTTTTTTTTGTGGTGATAGCGTGTAAGCATTCAACTCAAAGTTAGGTCTAGAGCAACAACGTGGAGTGCTCTCAACGAAACTAATATTACTTTGGAACCTTGGGCTTTTTCTAATAGGTGTTCCCTCCATAGTTATTCTTTACCCTTGTGAAGTCTACATTACATAGAAACAAAAAATTTTTCTAAAAAAATGAACCTTATTACGGGTAGATAAACACCTAATAATCACATATACTTATTTGAATATAAGAAAAAAATAAAAAAGGGGGTGTCATTGGCTTTAACTTGAAATGAACAGACTTCTTTGAATAGTGGAAGGAAGATTGGTGCTTTTGCACCGTGTTGTGACACCCGACAAAATTACAAAAATACCCTTAGAAAGGAACCATACGCGTAACGCGTCTTCCCATGTTCCGTTCGCAAATTCGAAATCGGATTTGCGATCAACGCGAAAAATTCAGTGGGAAATGGTCTTGACTCGATTTTAGAGAAACAAAGTCGAATTAAAATTTTTGCTAATTAATTTTTGGGTAGTGACGATCCGCACCCAAGTCGCGACACGCCAGGGACCCAGGTCCACACTTAAGTTTTTTGTTGTTTTTCACGGGAAGCAGATTTTCGTGAAAAAGGCAAAAATACACATGTTTGCGCCCCTGACGCGACACTGACATGTTGTATTATGCAGATTACCTTTTCTTTTATTTAAGGAAGGGCAGTTTTGACTTTTTCCACCCTCCTTAAGCCTAAACCAGTTGGTTTTAATCCAATATTACTCCAAAAAACGTACGACTTCACGCTCATATTTTCAAAACCTTCTAAGAGACTCAAGCGTAAAATCAAGAAAACTAGCCAGGGCTTCAAGAATCTCTTCAAGTTCTCCAAGAATTTGAATTCTCAAGTATGTAAGGTTCTCTAAAAGTCATTCTATTATTATTTTAGTATCTAAAATTCCCAAATTCAATTCAAGATCATGGTTACAATGTGAGATCCCGATTTTCTCCAGTACTAGTTAATTTAATCAAAATGGTTGTTTGTGTATTCTTCTTGATACAAAATCACGTCTTTTACTGATTTTAGCAGAATCACGTCTTGAAACAAGATTTGCAGATATTATAGTATTCCTGAGAATTTTATATATTTTATGAAAAACTTGTATATTCACAGTTTTGATGTCATGTTTAAGAAATACTTTAAGTTTCTATATTTACAAGATAGCTGAGAATAAAGTTAACCTTTTAATACACTGTGTTGATACAAATTCAATCAAAGAGAATGAGATGAGTTGAGAAAAGTTAAGAAAGCCAAGGTTGGGCTAAGTTCCAAAAGATTAAAGAAACAGTTTGAGAATTCTTACACTTTAAGATTAAGCACTATAAAAGTTATTTTGGGAGTAGTATTAAGCACCGATATGAGCGAGAGTGATACTAAATGAGGACCTTGAAGGTAAACTTTCATAATTGGTTTTGAAGACTTATGTTTGTTTAAGTGCACTAACCTTGTTATCTTGATCCAAATTTTTCATATCGTTATCATTCGAGGACGAATGATCCCAAGGGGGAGATATTGTGACACCAGATGAAATTACCAAAATATTCCTAGAAAGGAACCATTTGCATAACGCATCTTCCCATGCTCCGTTCGCAAATTTGATCTCGGATTTGCGATCAGCATGAAAAATTGAGTGGGAAAATGATCTCGACTCGATTTTAGCGCAACCGAGTCGCATTAAAAATTTTATTAACTAATTTTCGGGCAAGTGAGGATCCACGCCCAAGGCACGATGCGTCAGGGACACAGATCCACACTTATGTTTTTGCTGTTGCTTTTCGACGGGAAGCTGATTTTCACAAAAAAGGCAAAAATACACATGTCTGCGCTCCTGGCACGACTCAGACATGTTGTATTATACAAATTACTTTTTCTTTTGTTTAAGGAAGGGCAGTTTCAACTTTTTCCACTCTTCTTAAGCCTAAACCATTTGGTTTTAATCCAAAGTTAGTCCCAAAAACGTACGAATTCACGCTCATATTTTCAAAACCTTACAAGAGACTTAAGCGTAAAATCAAGAAAACAAGTTAGGGCTTCAAGAATCTCTTCAAATCCTCCAAGAATTTGAATTCTCAGGTATGTAAGTTCCTCTAAAAGTCAATTCAAGATCATGGTTACAATGTGAGATCCCGATTTCCTCCAATACTAGTTAATTTCATCAAAATGTTTGTTCGTGTATTCTTCTTGATACAGAATCACATCTTTTACTGATTTTAGCATGAAGTTAAGTTATTGAAACAATTTGCAGATATTATAGTATTCAAGAATCTTATATATTTTATGAAAAACTTATATATTCACAGTTTTGATGTCAAGTTTAAGAAATACTTAAGTTTCTACATTTACAAGATAGCTGAGAATAAAATTAAGCTTTTTAGACTCTCTGTCTTGATACAAATTCAATCAAAGAGAATGAGATGAGTTGAGAAAAGTTAAGAAATCCATGGTTGGGCTAAGCCAGCGGAGGATAGGATTGTACCAAGGTACAACCCCTCACTTGGCACTGAGATGACCCAGTTTTGGGATGGAACCACTCACCTAGTATTTCGTCTCCTACCCTGGCAAAGTATATGACGGCTCTGTCAACATGAGCAAGACGTTGTATTACCATGAAGCTCATAATGGTGGTTGTCGGTTAGAGAAATTGTCCAAGTAAAAGTAAGATATGTTTTCAATACAAGTTTTCAGCATATCATTTTCAGTATACAGATTACTTATTATTATGTTACTTCATTCTGAGATACTTATTATGTATTTTGAGAAATATTGCATTATCCTGAGTTTCGTTTTTGCCATTTTACATACCCTACATTTCACGTACTGACGTCCTTAAGGCATGTGTCATTTTATGATGTAGACGCAGGTGATAAAGTCCCTTAACAGCCACTCCATTGAGGATTCAGACACTTATTCAGCTATCGGTAAGGCCTCTTCTCAATCAGAGGCTTGTAGTTTATTTATGTTTTCTCTTTTAGCATTTTATCCAGTTTGGGCTACTTTGGGACCTGTCCTGGTAGTTGTTCAGATTATTCTAGATAGAGGTTCCATAGACTATGCATCAAGTATTTTAGTAGCTTTCATTTCAGTTGTGGATGAGACATTCTTTATTTCAGATATCTAACAAAGTTTAGTACTTTCAACTGACTACATGTAAACACTTTTTGATTATCAAAGTTTTCCGCTGAGTAAGTAGCTAGGCTAAGTGGTTCGTTTGGGACAAGAAATGGTTCTGGGTGTCGGCCACGCCTAGAGTATGAACTTGGGGCATGACAAACTTGGTATCAGAACATAGAGTTCAAGAGTCTTAGGGAGTCTATGGAGCCAAGTCTAGTAGAGTTCGTGTTATGGGTGTGAAGTGCGCCACATTTGTAATAGGGAGGCTACAGGGCATTAGGAAGAGTCACCATCATTTGTTATTTCCCCCTCGTGCTTCAGAGTTTACCTCTATCAGTCTCCTTCTAACTCATGCATTCATGCCTTGTTTTTCAGATCATGCCTCCACACAAAGCCGACGGACCAGTTAGGGGCAGAGCGCGCCCATCCAGGAGAAATGCAAACCAGCCTGGCCCAATTCCGGAGGGACTTAGAAGTCCACTTGTGCCAGTTAAGCAGCCACAGCAAGCAGACATCTCCAATGCAAAGCTCCACCAACCCATTCAAACTTTGGCTCAAGCGGTCACTACTTAGGGAAGTCGCTAGGGAGATGATAGGAATGACGGGTCGGATACCGCCAGAGTTCGTGAGTCCTGAGGATGAACCCATCTGAATTCACGGTGTCAAATGTGAAAGAGGATCTTGAGAACTTTATTGAGGAGCTCCAGAAAGTGTTTTAGGTCATGCACATATGTGATGCTGAGTGGGTTGAGTTGGTTGCCTACCAGCTCAAAGGAGTAGCTACACTCTGGTTCGATCAGTAAAAGGAGGCAGGTCAGAAAGGGCACCAGCTTTGAGTTGGGCAGTGTTTGAGGAGGTCTTTTTGGGATAGTACTTTACGAGGGAGATGTGCCAGGCTAAAGTGAGGGAATTTCTGAATCTGAAGCAAGAGAATATAGTGGAGAAAGTACAGCCTCAAGTTCACGCAACTGTCCCGTTATGCTTCAACTATGGTGGCAGACATGCATACTAGGATGGACTTATTCGTGTTAGGACTCTCTCGGATGACTAAGATAGAGGGAAGGAATGATATGCTGATTAGGGATATGGATATAGCCCGTTTGATAACTTATGTGCAATAGTTAGAGGAGGAGAAAATATAGGATAGGGAAGGGTACAGGAGCAAGAGGGCCAAGACATCAGGCCAGGAGACAGGTAAGAGAGGGGTTGGAGGTGGAAATCGCTCATCCTTTCAGCCTTATGTAGTTGGCCCAGCACCTTTATCTGCTAGTGCACCTGCACCGAGGGTCAGGAATGAGTAGGGATCACAAAACCATAGGTTCTCGGGCAGCCAATCATAGGGTAGCACAGCTCAAGGATCGAACCGTTATCCGGTTTATGGTAAGTATGGCAGATCTTATCCAGGAGAGTGCCTTATGGGCACAAATAGTTGTTTCAAATGTGGTTCAGGTGGGACACTTCTTGAAGGATTGTCCTATGGGAATGCAGAACATGAGAGATAATAGATCACAATCAGTTTCTTCAGCACCGCAGGGTAAGCCAATTCAGAGGGGCACTACATTAAGGGCCAGTGGGGGCACAAACCACTTATATGCCATGGCCACTATATAAGAGCAGGAGAACTTACGAGATGTGGTTACCGGTATACTCAAAATCTTTACTTATGATGTCTATGCATTGTTAGACCCGGGTGCCACATTGTCATTTGTGCCTCCGTATGTAGCTATGAAGTTTGGGGTCAGTCCAGACTGTCTTCTTGAGCCTTTTAGTGTTTCCACTCCTATTGGAGAGTCCATCTTAGCCCAAAGAATTTATAGGGGCTTCCCAGTATCAGTTTATCATAACAAAATCATAGCTGATTTGGTTGAGCTTGACATGGTAGATTTCGATGTCATTCTAGGCATGGATTAGCTTCATGCCGGTTCTGCTTCCATAGATTGCAGAACCAGAGTAGTCAAATTTCAGTTTCCTAACGAACCAGTCCTAAAATGGAGGGGTAACTCAGTTTTTCCTAAGGGTCAGTTTGTCTCATACCTCAAAGCCAGAAAGATAATTTCCAAAGGGTGCATATGCCACCTAGTCAGAGTTCAGGATTCTCGTGCCGAGGCACCATCTCTCCAGTTTGTCCAAGTTGTAAATGAGCTTCCAGAAGTTTTCCCTGAGGATCTTCCCGGACTCCCTCCTGATAAGGAGATAGACTTTGGGATAAATACCCTCCCAGATCTCAGCCTATATCTATTCCTCCATATCATATGGCTCCTTAGGAGCTAAAAGAGTTGAAGTTGTAGCTGAAAGATCTCTTTGAAAAAGGATTCATTAGTCCAAGTATCTCACCTTGGGGTTCTCCAGTTCTCTTCGTGCGTAAGAAGGACGATTTTATTCGAATATGCATAGATTACCGTTAGTTGAATAAGGTCACCATAAAGAACAAGTATCCTCTTCTCAGAATTGATGACCTATTCAACAAACTTCAGGGTGCTACTTGTTTCTCCAAAATAGATCTCAGATCTGGGTATCATCAGCTTAAAGTTAGAGAGAGACATTCCTAAGACAACTTTTAAAACCTGCCATTATCATTATGAGTTTTTTGTCATATCATTTAGACTGACAAATGCACCAGCAACATTCATGGATCTTATGAATAGGGCGTCGAGGTCGTACCTAGATATGTTCGTCATTGTGTTCATAGATGACATCTTAATCTATTCTCGTAACAAGGAGGAGTATGTTGACCATCTCAGAATTATCCTTCAAAACCTTAAGGTTTAACAGCTTTATGCAAAATTCTCCAAGTCTGAGCTTTAGTTAGTATCTGTGGAATTTTTGGGGCATATTGTGTTTGGTGAAGGTATCCAGGTCAATTCCCAAAAAATTAAGGCAGTAAAGAATTGGCCAAGGCCCAACACTCCAACGAGATAAGAAGTTTCTTAGACTTGGCGGGGCACTATAGATGGTTCGTAGAAGGATTTACTTCTATCTCAGCTCCTTTGACTAAACTCACCCAGGAGAAGGTTAAGTTTGAATGGTCAGAAGCTTGTGAGAAGAGTTTCAAAGTGTTGAAAACTAGGGTGACCACAGCCCAAGTCTTATCCCTACCCAAAGGAGTTGATGACTTTGTGGTATATTGTGATGCTTCTAGAGTTGGGTTGGAATGCGTATTGATGCAGAGAGGCAAGGTGATAACATATGCCTCCAGACAGCTTAAGACTCATGAGAAGAACTACCCAACTCATGATCTTGAGCTAGTTGTTGTAGTGTTTGCTCTAAAAATCTGGAGACACTATCTTTATGGTGGGTATGCAGATGTGTTTACGGACCATAAGAGCCTGCAGTATGTATTCATCCAGAAGGAGTTGATCCTGAGGCAGAGGAGATGGTTGGAGCTGTTGAAAGATTGACCATGAGCATTCTCTACCACCCATGTAAAGCTAACGTGGTTGCTGATACTCTTAGAAGGTTAACCATGGGCAACACCGCTCACATAGAAGAGGGAAAAAGAGAATTGGCTAAAGAGGTGCACAGACTAGCCCATTTGGGGATGCAGATTGAAGGTTCCGATGAAGGTGGTGCCATTGTCAGAAATGGGACAGAGTCATCATTAGTGGTAGAGGTAAAAGAAAAGCAAAATAGGTATCCTATCTTCCTTCAGTCGAAGGAAGATGTTCAGAAACAAAAAATATTAGTGTTTGCAAAAGGGGAAGATGGAGTCCTGAGATACCAAGGTAGATTGTGTATGCCTAACATTGATGGCCTTAGGGACAGGATCTTAGCTAAGGCTCAAAATGCTAAATACGTTGTTCATCCCGGTGCAACAAATATGTATAGAAACTTACGAGAAGTATATTGGTGGGGTGGCATGAAAAGGGACATTGCAGAGTTCTAGTCTAGATACCCACATTTTCAGCAGGTTAAGGCAGAGCACCAAAAGCCTTGTGGTGTGGCCTAGAACATTGAAATCCCAAAATAGAAGTGGGAGATGATTAACATGGACTCCGTAACAGTCTTACCTCGATCCCATACACAGCATGATTCAATATGGGTTATAGTAGACATAATGACTAAGTCAGCTCACTTTATACCTGTCAAGATGACTGATACAGTTAAGGATTATGCTAGACTCTATCTTAAAGAGATTGTTAGGCTGCAGGGGGTTCCTATATCCATCATTTCATACAGAGAAGCTCAGTTCACAACACATTATTGGAAGTCCTTTCAGAAAGAGCTTGGGACAAAGGTGAATCTCAATACAACTTTCCATCCGCAGACAGATGGGCAAGCGGAGCAAACCATACAGACCCTTGAAGATATGTTGAGGGCATGTGTGATAGGATTTAAAGATAACTAGGATGATCACTTACCCTTGAATGAGTTTTCCTATAATAACAATTTCCTAGCTAGCATACAGATGGCAATGTGTGAGGCCCTTTATGGGAAAAGGTGTAGATCACCTATTGGGTGGTTTGAAGTTAGTAAGGCAGGTTTGATAGGACCTGATCTAGTCCACTAGGCTATGGAGAAGGTGAAGGTTATCTAGGAAAGGCTAAAGACAGCCTAAAGTCGGTAAAAGTCTTATACTGATGTTAGGAGGAGAGATTTAAAATTTGAAGTAGGTGATTCGGTGTACCTGAAGGTATCACCGATGAAAGCGGTTATGGAATTCGAGAAAAAGGGGAATCTTAGTCCACGATATATTGGCCCTTACTAGATTCTATGAAAGGTTGGTAGCGTAGCTTACGAGTTAGAGTTACCAGTAGAGTTGACTACTATACGCCCGATATTTCATATTTCTATGCTTAAGAAATGCTTGGGAGATCCCTCTCTGGTTTTCCCTATTGTAAGTGTTAGAATTATAGATAATTTGTCCTATGAAGAAGTCCCGATGCAAATATTAGACCGACAAGTTTGCAAATTGAGGACCAAGGAGATAGCTTTGGTAAAAGTATTGTGGAGAAACCAATTCGTGGAAGAAGCCACATAGGAAGCAAAAGAAGATATGAAGGCCAAGTATCTACACTTATTCGTTGGCCTAAATGAGGACTTTGAAGGTAAACTTTCATAATTGGTTTTGAAGACTTATGCTTGTTTAAGTGCACTAACCTTGTTGTCTTGAGTTAAATTTTTCATATCGTTATCATTCGAGGACGAATGATCCCAAGGGGGAGATATTGTGACACCCGATAAAATTACCAAAATACCGCTAGAAAGGAACCATGCGCACAATGTGTCTTCCCATGCTCCGTTCACAAATTCAATCTCGGATTTGCAATCAGTATGAAAAATTGAGTGGGAAAATGATATCGACTAGATTTTGGCGCAACCGATTCGCATTAAAATTTTTGTTAATTAATTTTCAGGCAAGTGAGGATTCGCGCCCAAGGCGCGATGCGCCAGGGACTTGGATCCACACTTATGTTTTTTTGTTGTTTTTCGACGGGAAGATGATTTTCGCGAAAAAGGCAAAAATACACATGTCCGCGCCCCTGGCGCGACTCGGACATGTTGTATTATACAGATTACTTTTTCTTTTATTTATGGAAGGGTAGTTTTGACTTTTCCCACTCTCCTTAAGCCTAAACCAATCGGTTTTAATCCAAAGTTAGTCCCAAAAGTGTACGAATTCACACTCATATTTTCAAAACCTTCCAAGAGACTCAAGCTTAAAATCAAGAAAACTAGTTAGGGCTTCAAGAATCTCATCAAGCCCTCCAAGAATTTGAATTCTCAGGTATGTAACGTCCTCTAAAAGTCATTCTATTATTATTTTAGTATCTAAAATCCCCAAATTCAATCCAAGATCATGGTTACAGTGTGAGATCCCGATTTCCTCCAATACTAGTTAATTTCATCAAAATGGTTGTTCGTGTATTCTTCTTGATACAGAATCACGTCTTTTACTGATTTTAGCATGAAGTTAAGTTATTGAAACAAGATTTGCACATATTATAGTATTCCTGAGAATCTTATATATTTTATAAAAAACTTGTATATTCACAGTTTTTATGTCAAGTTTAAGAAATACTTAAGTTTCTATATTTACAAGATAACTGAGAATAAAGTTAACCTTTTAATACACTCTGTGTTGATACAAATTCAATCAAAGAGAATGAGATGAGTTGAGAAAAGTTAAGAAAGCCAAGGTTGGGCTAAGTTCCAAAAGATTAAAGAAGCAGTTTGAGAATTCTTACTCTTTAAGATTGAGCACTAGAAAAGTCATTTTGGGAGTAGTATTGAGCACCGATATGAGTGAGAGTGATACTATTAACTTGAACTCATAAATTACGTAGCCAACGTAGGATAGGATTGTACCAAAGTACAACTTCTCACTTATCACTGAGATGACCCAATTTTGGGATGGATCCACTCTTTTAATCTTTCGTCCCCTACCCCGGCAAAGTATGGGACGCTCTGGCAGGAATCCACTCTTTTAGTCTTTCGTCCCATAACCTGGCAAAATATGGGACGGCTCTAGCAGCGTGGACAAGATGTTGTATCACCACGAAGCTCATAGTGGTGGTTGTCGGTTAGAGAAATTGTCCAAGTATGATATGCTTTACATACAAGTTTTCAGCATATTATTTTCAGCATACAGAGTACATATTATTTGGTTACTTCATTCTGAGATATGTTTTTATGTATTTTGAGAAATATTATGTAACACCCCGTAAAATTACTAAAATGATCTTAAACTTTATCGTGCGCACAACGTATCTTTCCAAGATCTGGTGGAAAATTTGAGACAGGATTTGCGATCAGTACAAAAAACTGAGTCGAAAAATGGTCTCGACTCTGCTTAATTATGGAAAAATGCGAATTAATTTTTTCAAAGGGAGTCTAAAATAGTGAGATTTCTGTGCCCCTTCCGTGACGTGGAGAAGACGCAGAACACACTTATAGTTTTAAAAAAAATTCAACGAAAATAAAAAATTCATGAAAAAGTGCATTTTTGCACTAGTGCACGTTGCGCACTAGTGCATGATGATGCAATTTTTTTATTTTAATTCAAGGAGGGGCAATTTCGTCTTTCCTGAAATATTTTTATATCCCATGTCAATTTTTAAACGTATATTTGTATGAAAAGGGTTTTAAACCCATTTTTTTCAAAGTTTTTACGCTAAGTCAGAGAAAAGAAGAGGAGAGAAAGAGTAAGGGTTCCAAGAATCTTTCAAATTTCTTGAAGAAATCTTCATTCCCAGGTATGTAAAAGCTACCCAAAAACATGGGATTGATCTCCCACATGCCAATATAGAGTTAGGATGAGGAAATCATATGTAGAAAATCTTGAATCATGTTTTTTTGAAATTTCTTGAATGTTGGTATTAAATTCGTGGATGGTATATTGAATTCTTGTTTTAACTCTTTAAACTATATTTTATATCGAAGTTTGATGATCATCATGCTTAAATTTTACTGTATAGTTTCATTACTTTGTGATTGTGATTTTATCCTTAAAATTTCTCTCTGTAAAGGCTTGAATAATGAACTTAGGGAGATGTCTAGAGCCTTGGATGTCTGAAAGTGATGCTTGAACTAGTCTGAGTCCTGAGGTGAGTGTATTGGTGACTATGATAGCTGAAATTATTGTTGATAGAGTTAAATGGGTATAATTACCTTAGATTGGATAGATAATCTTGCCCGTAGAGGTTGGGTGATGAGAGTACTTGATAGATTAATTGATTTATGAGCATGTTGAGTCCTGGGAGGAGTATTCGCACCGAATTGGGTAAGAGTGAGTCCACTTAAACCTATCAACTACATGGACAGTGTAGGAAAGGATTGAACTGTGAAAGCGGATGTTTCCTTTGTCCCGAAATGGGACTTGACAGACTTTAGGATCCACTGAAAGACTCGTCCTTTACGCCGGCAAGGTACTGGATAGATGTGGCAACGATATCACTTTGTTGTATCACTACCAACACATAAGTAGTAGTTGCCGATTATAGAAACTCATAAATAGGTTTCATGATGATAGTACTCTGATTTGATGCGCATGTTTGATGCTTGGTAGCTAGTGAGGTGATAGAGTCTTGTCCTTTATATATGAGGTAAGACTGAGTGATGGATGGGTGATGATTAAACTATTTCCTTTTTCTTTAGCCCATTTTACGTACAGTACATTCCATGTACTAACACCCCTATGGTACTACATCATTTTATGATGCAGATACTATACACCGAGGACTTCATCAGCCCGATCGTTGAGGTTTAGAGCTCTTCATTCCTGACAGTGGTGAGTCCTTCCCAGCATTCGAAGGATATTTATTTTTATTGTTGGATAGTCCTATTTACTTGATATTTGGTAGCCATGGCCTGTTATGGTACCATTTCAGACTATAGTATAGAGGCTTCATAGACATAGATATTGATGTTGATATCGGGGGTTCTTTTTCCCTCTTTTTTCATTCCTTACATTTGAGATTGTCGTTATCTATTCCATTTCCCTATGATAGATTGATGATTGATAGTATGAGACTAGTGATAGAATATCATTTTCTCATTTCTGTTCTGCTGATGAATTGACTGAACGATGTCAAATAGACTGAGTGGTCCGTTTGGGGGCTAGCATTAGTCTCCGAGTGCCAGTCACGTCTAGGGTACCCTCCCGGGGCGTGACATATGTCATTATCTTGAGTTCTACTTTGGCTATTTTACATATCGTACATTCCGCGTACTAACGTCCTTAGGATCTACATCGTTTTATGCTGCAGCTGCAGGTGATAGAGCCCCTCAGCAGCCACTCCATTTAGGATTAAAAAACCTATTCAGCTATCGGTGAGACCTCTTCTCAGTCAGAGGCTTGGGGTTTATATATGTTTTCTCTTTTAGCATTTTATTCTGTTTGGGCTACTTTAGGGCCTTTCCCAGTAGTCATTCAGATAATTCTAGATAGAGGTTCCATAGACTATGCGTCAAATATTTCAGTTGCTTTAATTTCAGTTGTGGATGAGACATTCTCTATTTCAGATATCTATGACAGTTTGGTACTTTCAACTGATTACATGTAAGCCCATTTTGATTATCCAAGTCTTCCGCTTAGTAAGTAGCCAGACCAAGTGGTTCGCTTGGGACCAGAAATGGTTCTGGGTGTTGGCCATGCCTAGGGTATGAACTTGGAGCATGACATGTGTAGAAACAACAACGAAGAAAAGTTTCTTCAAACAACATAAAAGCTGAAGGAAAAAGATTTGGAGACGCGCTTGCAAAAGGCTGATGGCGTTTGTAAAGTGGTGATGGAAATCAAATCAAATTAATGATATTGGGAAAGGATCAATGTGATTTAACATTATTTTTAAAAAAAATTAAATTTAAGTACAATGTAGTCAGCATATTTATGGTATAGTTAGGTGAATATTTGTTATTTTGGTAAATTAAAAAAATTCTTGTAATTAAGAGTCTTAAAATGCATAGTTTTGTAATTTTTCCTTACTTAAAGATTATCATCAATCTTTAATATTTGCTCTTTTTGCTACTATTACCTACCTGTTAAGTCTCATCTTCCATCATATTGTACCAAAATCGATACAAAATTATCATTCTCTATTGATTTAATTTGGATGAACACATTCTCTCACTCCCCAGCTCATTTTTTGGTATCAGACAAATGTGTGAGTCAAAATTTTTATATAAAAGTTTTGATAACTACATGACCTTTTTTCCCTTATAATTAATTGTGTAGATGCAACAATAAAGTCTTTCTTCGTATGAACAAGGTACAAAAGTTAAGGCTATCATGCCCCAAATTCCCATTAGGGCGGACTGGCACCCGTTGCTGATAAGGCTCGGGAGAACCAACCTGTGTCTTTGCGTTTTCTATACATACTATGAGGGGTTTCTACGTTTGACATGCCTTTAATAAGATAAAAAGTGATAACAAGCCCAAAAAATGTATATGACTAGGCCGTTGGAGCCCCAGTATCTATAGTACGAGACATGACTTCACTTTATTGTACATAGTCTACAAAGCCTCTAAATAAAGAAAAAAATCTGATAAGGGTCGGGACAGGCCCTGCCTCAACAAACTATGCAATAAAAACATGTAATCTTTAGACATATACAAGC
>JAOTQR010007196.1:0-11743 GCA_025774065.1 Solanum ossicruentum | reverse complement strand
CTACTTCTTGTTCCCACAAATCAGTCCAACGTCGCAGTGCGATGGGGGGTGGGGGGGGGGGCAGGGGGGGGATGGAGGCGAGGTGGGGGCCGGAAGAAGGGGGTTCATTACAAATAGTAGATATATTGGAATTGATTACAACATATGTTGAATCAATATATATCTATCACCGTAAGTAAGTAGCTTGTTTTGCTAGCCCATTATCTTCCTTGTGACCTTTCTTAGTATATCTTCAAAATATGCTATTTTCTTTCTTCCATAATAGACTAGACAACCAAGATATGTAAATTGGAAAGTACTTTAAGCAATCCCCGCATTGCGTCTGATCCTCCGACATGTTGTAGTAACTACTTTATCTTGCATGTATATATAACTCTTTGTCAAATATATCATCTCACCAGATACATCTTCATACCCCATCAAGACTGCCACCATCATTCTCATAGATATCTTATGGCTTGAACAAAAGAGTATTGTGTCATCCGCATATGATATATGGTTGATTTTTCTACTCCATTTTGGCACGTATAACCTCTATAATTCAAATCCCCGTTGAATTTATTGAGTCTTTGTTCTAAGACTTCTACAGCAATAATAGACAAGACAAGTGATAGTGGATCACCTTGTTTCAAACCTCTTAAGGACTTGAAAAAGTCAAAAGTCTTACCATTAATCAAAATCAAATATCAATTATTCAAAATAAGCCTCCATATCATATCAATAATCCATTCATCAAACCTAAATCTTTCATTTGTCAAATATATCCATGAAGCCTGTCATAAGTTTTGGTCATATTCAATTTAACCATAATATTGTGATATTGGCCTTTCTCGTTGATGTCCCGAATAAGTTTTTATGCTAATAACACATTTTCTGCAATGCTTCTACCTTTCATAAAGCCTGTTTGATTTTTTGATATGATATCTGGCAGTGTCCCTACAATCCTGCCATGCAACACCTTTGAAATAATTTTATTCACAAAGGTGCTAAGGATAATAGGTCATAGATAAGAAAATGTAGTAATCGTTTCTTTCTTAGATATGAGAACTATGTTTGTATGGGATACAAACTTAGATATCTCACTCCCGTAGAAGAAAGACATTACTTACATTCCAATATACTCCTTTATAATATCCCAACACTCTTGAAAGGACGCATCCAAGTATCTATCTGAACCACTTGCACTTTCATCTCATACTAAAAATTACATCTTTAGTTTCTTCCTGAGTTGGTGGTCTTGTCATATGTTGATTCTGCTCATCTAATATGATCTACAGTATGACCTCTAGCATTGAATAATCTTCAGGTCTCTTTTCCTTTGAAAATTGTTTGGTGAATGCCCTCACTGCTTCTTCCCCAATGAAATCAGCTTCCTAGAGGATTTTTTCTTGTTTGTCTTGAATCTCATTATCCTTAATTTGATCCTTCTCCCTTTAACAGAAGCATGAAAACGTTTCGTGTTCCTATCCCCTTCTTTGAACCATCGCATCCCCGCTTTTTGCTTCTAATACTCTTCCTCCAATTTCTAATATTTCTTGAGCACTTTCCCTGTTTTCTCCAATATGCCTTGTTTTTTGTTGTAGGACATATTTCTAGTTGTGCTTTTTGCATTTTTACAATGTCTTCCAATATGGCAATTTTCTTGAAAAAATTGTTGTATGTTTCCTTACTCCATCCTACCAATACCCTTTTTCCGCCTTTTCAATTTTTGTTGTACCTTACAAAAAGGATTTCCATCAACCTATTCCTCCCAGCTCTTCTGTACAATCTCTTAAAATCTGGGGTGTTTAGTCCAAAAGTTTAGAAATCTGAAAGGCTTCACATATGACTCTTGATTATTTTTGCAAATAACATGAAGGGGTGAATGATCTGATCCTTATTGTCTGCCCAAGTGATGTAATTCACTATTTGGGAACATATTTATGAATTCCTAGTTCACAAGCATTGTGTCCAGCCTTTTGAAACTGCTATCCTCCTCAATTCTGCCATTCCACCAATTATATGCACTTTTGGTGAAGTCAATTTCTGTAAGAAGGTGATTACGCATTGAGAAAAATCCATTGTCTCTTGATGGGTCACTGGTAAGCCACCATGTTTTTCTTCTGCATTCAAAATAACATTGAAGTCTTCCCCAATCATCTTGGATTTGGCGTCCCTTCCGACAAATTTCTGTGTTATCCCAAAGTTCTAATCTCTCTAAGGTACTGTATATAGCATAAACTATTGAGATAACAAAATCTAGCTGGCTGCCTCTATGTGTAAATTTGATTGAAATTTCCTAGATGTTGTCACTTATAACTTTTGTCTCCTAGTCCTTTCTCCAAAAATTCCATATTTTTTTGGAACAATTGACCATAGCACAATCCATCCCTAGTCTCCTTCTATAGCTTTCTATCTCTTGAGGCCCCTGAAACGATTCAAATAGGGCTATGTATGCATATTTGTGTCTCCCCTTATGGTATATAGGTCTATCAAAAGACTCTTGACTTTCTACAGACCTTATATTCCAAAATAATATTTTATCTATCATTTTGAGGGTGAGGATCTTGTTGAACTACTCCTTGTTGTGATTTGACTCACCTTAGATCTTATTGGTTTTCCCTTTTTGGTGGTATGTCGTATCTCATTTTGTGCCTAAATATACTATGTTATCTAGTTCTTTCACCATTTGTGACACATATTCTTCCTCATTATCGACCCCATCTTTATTATCCTTGGGTACTCTTTTCATTGTTAGATTTCTCAAAGATTGTCTCCTTATTTAGGTCTATTTCCATTGGTTGTTGTTCCTCATTGGATTGAGCATCTGATGCAGTAGTCCTTGTCTCATCTATTGTTTCCTCTAGGTTTTGAGACCCATCATCCTTCTTTTCTGCTTCCCCCATGCCAATACCTTTGCCCTTATCCCCAGTACCTTCATGTGAATCAGTTTTAGATCCACTAGGAATATGTTTGTCTAATATTGTCTCTTTTCCATTATCTTCCTTTAAATCATCCTATGCTTGCTCATTCTTTTCTGTCACATCATTGAATGTTTCTATTACCCAATTTTTTGTTGAAACTGTAATTCCTCCACGATTATCCTCTTTCTTTGTTGCGTCTCCCCTTTTTGCTGCTCTTCCCCTTCTTTATCTAATACACTGAATTTATTATTATTGATGATGTTTTCTCCTTCTTGCTTTTCTTCCCCTAGCTTTCCACTTTTGAAACCCTCCTCTATTCTAATTGCCTTTGCCTCCACCACTACTAAATCGTTTTTCTTGAAAATCTCCTTCCTTTGCCTTATCTCCTGTTACAGTTGTGTCGTCCTTGTTCTTCTCCCCTTCATCCTCCTTTTTCTGTTTTGGATATAATTTCGGGTGTAATACATAATAATTTTTCTCCTCATGTCCTTGAAGCTTACAACTCCTACAATACTTTGGCATATAATCATTTTTAAAATCAATCCACTTCTCTTTGATTTCCCCAGTTGATTTGTTCCTGATCCCTATATTAATCTGTTTGGGAAATTCACCAAGTAAATCAACCTCCACCTTAACCCATGCACAATTGGGTCTAGTTTTGTTCTTGGTTGCCATATCGACTAGCAAGGGTTTATGTCATGACCCAAGCCTAGGGCCTAGACATCACACGGCGAATGGAAACTCGAAAGGGGCCCCAAAAAAACCCCTTATCATATCATTTACACATACTTGGTTACAGAAGTAATTAAACAACAACAAGAGAGTACAAATAAGGATAAAGAGAATAAGGGAATTTTTGGATAGCATAAAATAATCAAGTGTCAAGATCATAGCATAATTACATCAATTGTCCAACAACACCTCTAACATAGATATGGCAGGGGCCAAGACACTTTCCAGGCTCACCCTCATAGTATAAAGAATTCAACATAAAGAAATAACATAAGCAAGAATAGCATAGCAAGTGTCCCCGAACTTGAGGACTCACCAAATCTTATCTTCATGATGTCCAAAACTAACAATGTGGAAGATGATCGTGAGGAGCTTCGATTCCTACATGGTAATATCATGTAGGCATAGAGTATCAATAAGTATGTTTGAACGTACTAAGTATATAGGATACAATGCAACAAGAGATAGGCAATGTAGTCAAAATGCATAAACATAGGCAATGGGTAATATAATAACAATATGACATGCATGATCAATGCTTGAAGTAAAATATGCTTGTAAATTATATAGCTTGAAAATATAGTTACATGAGTAGGAAGAGACCATACCACATAGTCCAAGCATACCATTACTCAATCTCCAAGGCTTACCACCCCCTTCAAAGGTGATTGAGGCATATACCCCTCAACATGGTAGTACGGGCATACCGCCCCCCGACAAGGTGATTGAGACTTAGCACCTTTAAAAATTCATTCCAATCCATCGAATTATTAGACTTTGGATGCAAAAGGTGATTGAGACTTAGTACTCCCTTAACAAGGTGATTGAGACTTGACACTCCCTCAACAAGGTGATTGAGACTTGACACTCCCTCAACAAGGTGATTAAGGCATGATATTCCCTCGACAATACGATTGGGACTTAACACCCTCTCAACAAGGTCATTGAGGCTTGGCACCTCCTCAACAAGGTGATTGAGGAATGATACCCCCTCGACAAGGCGATTGAGACTTGGAACCCTCTCAACAAGGTGATTAAGGCTTGAAACCTCTTCAACAAGGTGATCGAGGCATGATAACCCCTCGACAAGGCGATTGAGACTTGGCACCCTCTTAACAAGGTGATTGAGGCTTGGCACCCCCTCAACAAGGTGAGACCAACTTGCAACACCATAGACACTTTTCATGAATTCAACACATATATACATTCGTTTCATCATCATAAAGTCACTTGACTCATAAGCCATGCAATAGACCATCAATAGTTCAAGAATCCATAACCGGATATTTTATCAAACACTTGGTGGGTGTTTAATGTTAGTTCAAAATCATGCAATTCAAGAGTGAAATATTGTGAGAAAACTTAATGTAAATCAACCCACCAACATTTGGTAACACACTCATGTAAGATACATTGAAACCCTTCAACAATTCTCATAATAGATAGTAGATTCATAGCTCAAAACATGATTAAACAGTCAATATTTTATGAAACCCCAACATAGTTTATGATCATAATCCATAATAAGTAGTGCCCATAAATAATCCAACTTGAAAACATACAATTTTACATAAAATGGAAGGTTGGGCACCATGGGTGAAAGGAAACAATAGTTGAAACCCACATACCTCAAATTTGGACTCTTCCTTGAAGAAGATTTGAATAAGAACTTGAAGCTTGAATGAATTTCTTGAGATCCGGAAATGGGTTTGGGATACTTGAATTTAGATGAAATATTTGGCTAAGTGTTAGAGAGAGTTTTGGGGAATGTCTTGAATGATATGGGGTCAAAAAATGACTAATTATAAGTGTTTTTACATATAGGAAGACTTAGGCCGAAGACCCTAAGGCCTTGAACCGAAACAAGAAAACTGGCAACAAAATACACATCCTCACTGGAACTGTAAAGTTGGCGAAATTCATTTTTCGCCACAGGTCTTCTAAAATCGGAGTTATACCCATTTCCCACTCAATTTTTCCCATGATCAAGAATATGAAGTCAAATTTTTGATATGACGCATGAATTTTGAGATATGAGGAAATTATGAATATGGGCATTTTCAAGGTACATTTTCATGCACTTTTTGGGGTGTTTCAGTTTACCCACTACTGCCGCAAGTAAAAAATTGTCTCTTTACAAAAGAAATTTGATAGTAGAGACAAAAAAGATATCCAAGAAATTGCAATAGTTATTTCATCCTCTGGATCAAACAGAGGATCCCACTTTAAAGTCCTCATCGGATAATTCCAATATTTGTGTTCAATGTAGAAAACTGGCTTTGATATACCTATTACTCAAATATCCAAATGTACATTCACTTTTGAGCTCACATTGTTTCGGCAAGATCTTCCATAATTCATGAATATCCAGCTGATTTTAGGCGTATTTATACGTCGAAATATCCAAAAATACCTATAAATAGAGCTTAGTTAGAAGGTAAATCTATGGAGTCTAGGTGTTTTGGTGTGATTTCGTTTATTTTGCTAATCTAGGGCCAAGTGCGTCGTTTGGTTGTGTTTTTGCAAATTATGATCAGATTATGCTATCCCGGAGTCAAACCCAGATCAGGAGGAAGAACATAGCTCAGAATTGAAGGAGAAAAATCAGTTAACTCAGCAAAAATACTCAAGTATGCATTGTAGACCTAGTGAAAAGCTATGCAAGCTGGAAAGGAGAAGAAAAAGGCGCGTAACAGAAAAATGCACAGTCTGCATCACAGACTTGTGCATAAATAGTGCAAATTGGTCCAATCAACAAATAAAGTGAACTTGTGCTCAAATCATGCTTGTCCGCATCAGGAACTTTGAGGATTCATGGAAAAAATCAAATTATGGTATTTTAAGTTTATTTTTTTTAAGCTTTTTCATATTTGGTTAGAGCAACAACGTAAAGGAGACAACTAAAAACTCTTTCTAGGGCTATTTTGGTTAGTTTTCATCTGTTCTTTCTTTGTTGTTAATGATTTTTAGCCTATTCATGATGTGTGAACCTACTGTGAGTGGCTAATTCTCCCATATTCTGGGATTGTAGCCATAGACAATGTTTAAGTTCTTGATTTTTGACATATATGAATGGGTTCCTCTTGACTACTCGTATACTACTTAAATCTACACTTCAAGCCTGATCAACTAGGAGTACATTTGTTGTCCATTCTAGATTCGAGAGATATTGAAATGGATAGAACACAGTAGTATAGGGAGCTTGTTCGACTAGAAAACGAGATTGATTCGTGTAAGAGAGACCTGTGACAACTACCCTTAAACCTCGCTTGGTTTATAATACCAAATGATAATGTTAATGCACTTTATTGGTCTATCTATCCCTGCTCAATGATATAGTTAGGCAGTCAATAACGATAGGTTAGTAGAGGCGTGTAACCCTGTTGAGGTTATTTTAACCCTGTGAATCAGCAGTAAGGAACCCAGACATATATGCGAACTTTGAGACTGAATCGGCATTGATAAGGTTACAATCCCGGAATTGCTCTTAATTTGATAGTTAACAACAAGCCAATCTAGTTTAGTATTTTAATTAGTTATTTAATTTTTCTCCAAATCTTTCCGCCATTTTGACTAAAAACACCCTAAACATTATAGCTTGGATTATTTACCAATTTTATTTGAATTCTTTAGGTTCGATATCCATGCCTCTTAATCAGGACCACTATATTACTTGTTTAGACCACGTACACTTACGTGCATTGGGGAGCAACAAGTTTTTGGAGTCGTTGTCGGGGATTTAAAGTTTAAGTTGGTTAATTTTCTAAGTTGTTTTGTTTTGTGGTGTTTAGTGCATTTGATATTAGTCATACTGTTTTGTAGGTAGTTGGTTGCTAAACTGGAAGACCAGGAATCTTGCTTTCGTCAATCTAAGAGGAGAGCATGTGTCTTGTTCCAAACTTCGCCAATTGAACTCATTGAATAAGAGGATCTAGAGGATAACAAAGGAGAAATTGATCCCGTTGGAGAGAAAATGGTAGAAGAAAATCCCCTACACTACTGGCACCAAGGCCAGTTCAGGATATGGCAATCCCGCAAACCACCAATGTCACTAGTTGCTTTTTAAAGCGAGATCCCGGTGGTTGCTAGGAACTTAAGCAGAACATGTTCTAGTTACTACACTCTACTGGACAATTCACTGGGTTGTCGCATGAAGACACACAGGTCTATCTTCACAACTTCTTGGAGATTGTTGATACTTTCATCCCTATAGGGGTGAACAGAGACCATGTGAGGATGACCATGTTTCCCTTCTCATTTTTGGGGGAAGCATGAAAGTGGTTACAAATTGAACTACCCAACTCCATCACTTCCTGAGGTGATCTTGTTCGCAAGTTTCCCACTTGATTCTTCTCATCTGGCAAGACAGCTAAACTCAGGTGTGAGATTCTGAGCTTCAAGTAAAATCCTGGAGAAAATCTATATCAGGCTTGGGACAGGTTTAAAACTCTTTTTATTAATTATCCCCATCATTGTTAGGCTAACAAGGTGTTGGTCCATACCTTCATTGAAGGTTTGGAACCCTCCACAAAGATTCTTCTTGATTCTGCTACAGGTAGACAGACATTGGAGAAGACATACGATGAGTTGTATGCACTTCTCAATCTGATTGCATAAGGAAATTCTGAGTGGAATAGAAAATCAAGTCGACCGGTAGTTCAAAAGAAGATCGGTATATTAGAGATTGAAGTTATAACTGCCTTGTAGACTCAGATGTCAGCATGCAGAACATGATGACTACTCAGTTCAACAACTTGGCGTTGGGTCAACAACAGCAAGCACCGGTGGCTATGGGTCAACAACCATCCCCAGTTGATATGGTATAACAGTAGCAAGATGGCTTGTGTGATATTTGTAGGGGAGGAGACCACACTACTGAGTTTTGTGAAGCTAATCCGGAAGCGGTAAACTTTTTGGGCAATGGCAACAAAGGTAGATATCAAGGTTTTAGGAACTCATAAAACCCAAATTGGAGGAACCACCCTAACTTCTCTTGGGGTCGAAATCAGCAAAACCAAGGGCCACCTCACTAGAGACCATAGGGTGGCAATGCTTACTACAATTAGTAGATGCAAAAGCCTACAAAGCAGGCTAACCTAATCAATATGACTAACAGTGAGGTATTAAGTTAAATTCCGGCAAACCAAAATAGACAAGAGGAAGAGATTCAAAGGAACAAGCAAGGTCGCCAGAGCTTGGAGAAATAGTGGGGTCAGTTGGTAAGCACTGTGAACTCTAGACCTCAAGGAGGCTTGCTAGGTAGAACTGACCCCAACCTAAAGAAGGTTAATGCAGTCAGCACTTGGAGTGGAAGACCATTGACTGAGTTGGTCCAAATAAGAAAGATAGAGATGAACCAAGCATTGCATAGAATAATGAGGCTAGCAATCCCAACCCAACTACTGATGAGGCAACTCCACTGCCTAAACCTCCTCCTCTATTCCCCCTATAAGTTGAAAAAGAAGAAAGAGGATGATTGCTTCCAAAAGTTCATAGAGCTCTTGAAACAAGTACATATTAACTTACCTCTTATTGATGTTCTGCAGGGGATCCCGAAGTATGCAAAATATGTGAAAGACATTGTGGCCAATAAGAACAAGTTGGCTGAATATGAAATCGTGGCACTCACGAAGGCATGTAGCTCCAGGATTCTCAATAGATCCCAACTGTCAACTAAGTTGAAGGATCGTGGGAGCTTCACTGTACAAGTAACCATTGGGAGTTGTTTGAACACAAGGGGTTTATGTGATCTTGGTGCAAGCATAAATCTCATGCCCAGATCTATGTTTTGATGTTGGGGGTTGGAAACCCGAAGCCCACTACCATCGTATTACAATTGGATGATTGTTTAGTGGCAAGGATAGATGGTATGATTGAGTATGTCTTAGTCCAAGTGGGATCTCTCATCTTCCCTATGGACTTTGTCGTGTTGGATTTTGAACCTGACACAAAGATTCCATTTATTCTTAGATGCCCATTCCTAGCTACAGGAGGGGCATTGATTGATGTGGCAGCAGGAAGGGTCACCATGAGAGCCCATAATAAGGTTGAGGGGTTTGATGTCTACAAAGCTATGAAGTTGACGGCTACATATAAGGACTTGGCAGCTATCACAGTGCAAGATACAGTGACTACAATGAGCTAGGTGGAGATCACAGACCCACTAGCCAAAGTGCTACTGAATTAGGGGCTAGTGGATGATGCAGAGGCCAGAGAAATAGAAAGTATGCTGAAGAATCACAATGTCAGCATGCTAAAGAAAGTAACTAAGCCATTCAATAAAGTGTTAGGAACTCCACCAAAACCCCCAGTTGAAGAAGCTCCTCAGGTTGATTTGAAGTCATTGTCGTCACATCTCAGGTATGTGTTTCTTGGTGAAAATAATACTTTACCTATAATCTTGTCTGTTTCATTGATTGCAGCCCATGTGGAAGTTGTTGTGGCTGTTCTAAAGAAGAGGAAGAGAGCAATGGGTTGGCAAATATCAGACATCTATGGCATTTACTCAGCCCTGTGTATGCACAAGATCTTTATGGAGGAGGGTCACAACCCAGTGGCCCAGCCATAAAGGAGATTGAATCCAATCATGAAGGAGGTAGTAAAGTAAGATGTGATCAAGTGGTTGGATGCGGGGATCATCTGCTCCATCTCAGACAACAAGTAAGTGAGTCCAGTGCAGTGTGTTCCTAAGAAAAAGGGGATGACGGTTATCACCAATGATAAAAATGAACTTATCCCAACCAGGGCGGTGACGGGGTGACATATCTGCATAGACTATAGAAAGTTGAATGATGCCACTCAGAAAGACCACTACCCGATGCCCTTCATTAATTAGATGCTGGGTAGGCTTGCTGATCAAGAATATTACTGCTTCCTGGATGGATCCTCGGGATACAACCACATCACTATTGCGCCTGAGGACCAAGAAAAGACTACCTTCATATGTCCATATTGTCACGACCCAACCCAGGGGTCGTGATTAGTGCCGACTAGGCACCCAAACGATATAACCAGATTCACAACTAAATTAGCTAAGAGATTTATCGAAATTTCGGTAGAGTTTACTCTGTTTTACTTACTACCCAAACCCTGCAAACAGAAACCCCAGCATACCACAAACATCCATTTACATACGTACATATGTGTGGGCCGACAAGGTCACCGTTGCGGTAGAACCGTCCAGCAAGAGTATCATACATACCTAATCATGGCACGCAAAGTATCCCACACCCACATGTATCCACAGACCTCTATATACATGCAAACAGAATTGTAAGATGGGACAGGGCCCCGTCATACCCTCGAATATACATAACTAGTAAGTACAGAAAATAAAGAAACATGTAAATACTAACAAACTGCTCCTGAGGCAAATGGAGCACTTCAATGGTAGGCGGAGATCCTAAGAAGATGGCTCTCTACCCTGTACGTCGGTACATGCGGGCATGAACGCAGCCCCCGAAGGAAGGGGGTCAGTACAGAATACGTACCAAGTATGTAAAGCGGAAAGTACGAAATGTAAATGAACGTAATAATCCAAATAAAACATCTAAGTCAAACCTATATATACACCAAAATAATTCTCTATTTAAAACATCAAACCATGCATAACGGACAGGAACGATGGCGACCTCCAATCTCGTGCCATACCACAGCATAACACCAGAAGTTTCACATCTCCAACATAAGTCCAAACTGTAGCCCAAGTGATCCAAGGCGACAATGCCACGCACTCACATCATAGGATAGGTCAACCAGGGCGATGGTGCCAAGCGTTCACGTATCATAATGTGTAAAGGTCATCATGCCCGTTTATCGAGCTGAGGGTACGGTGCTACGAACTTACATGAGCCGGGGCGAACTCGGCCCAGCACTCACACGTCATGATGCCATCCCAAGCCCAGCTCCTTATGTATCCAAGCTAAGCAAGCTAGCCCATGGGCAAACCGACCCCCCGTATCTAACCTACTTCAGAATATATAACATATACATATAATTACATACGCACGACATAACTGACCCGGGAACCGGTGAACGAGACCAAAAATGGCACGAACAGAGTCATGAGAATCACATGCATAAAATTAGTTCCTAAAACTTAGTAACAT
>JAOTQR010007174.1:0-18492 GCA_025774065.1 Solanum ossicruentum | reverse complement strand
GAATATCCATAAGTATGTCTTCATGCAGATTCTCCTTCAGTTACTCAAAGTTATCAATTTTTTTGATTTTCTTGTTGTATATACCTAGGAATTTACATGTGAAAAATACTATTTGCGATCATCTTTCTCAGGAAAATTTGTGGATAAATTTTTTTCACATAATTCTAGTGAGTTTACCTGCAGATACTTTTGGGAAAAACTAATTCGCACGTAAAAATTGTTAATTTGTAGGATTTTTATGTTTTGGCATAAAAATCAGCAGGTAAAATCTTGTGTGAACATTGTGAATCTGTATAAACATATATATTGTTAGAATTGGATTATGTGGATAGTATGAAAGCTTTTGACTTTGATAAATTAATGTATCGCTAGTTTACAGAATTCTATTGTATGTTCTGTGTCTATGTCCTATGATATGTTGTTGCATACGTGTTGTTGTTCTGTTGGGACTTTTCTGAGTGCATGTATGTAGTTCGAGGATATGTGGTTGAGTGGATAGGAGTACTTGTGTTCTTTATTGCTTTACCTTAGGTTAGTTTCCATTTTCTGAGTACCTTATTGTTTGGTGTTCACCCCTTGCTATGTAGGTTGTGAGCTCAGTCTGTCTTTTTAGATTTTTCAGTTTAGGATCAAGATTTTGGATCTACTGAAAGGTAGGTGCTTGTCTCTTCGATAGGCCTTCAAGGATTCCATTTCTTATGTTTTGTTCTATTTGAGGATTAGACATTGAGACTTGTATTTCAGATGAGTATTCTGATTATTAGAGGCTGATACATGTGACACTAGTTCAGGGATGTTTATATGTATTTTTGATTCTGCTATGCTTATCTACCTTATTAGACTGTTTATCTTCTGTTGTTATCATTTTGGGAGATTTGTGTTAGGTTGAATCACCTTAGTGGGTTAGGTTTGTGCCAATACACCTGAATTTCGGGTCATGATAATCGATCCAACAACAATACTCTTGATCGGATTAGGATCAGTTAATTGTAAGTTAGTTAGTGTTAGAGTTAGTTTAGATGTTAAACTTGACGATTGTCAACAACTGTACATCATCAAAGAAATAATTAGCTGTATTTTTTGATAATTAGAAATATTAGAAGTGTCTAAGCAAAATTTTCTCATAAATTTAAAGTGATATAAGCCAAATATAAAAAAATAAACTTGCCCGCAAAAAGTCTTTTTTCCAAATTCAAAACTGATCATAACTCTTTTTCTTTTTTTGTCTTTTGTCTAAATTCAAAACTGATAATAACTTTGTTTTTGGTCTTTTGTCCAAATTCAAAACTAATCATAACTCTTTTTTTTTTTGGCAACAAATTGAACTTATTGTAATCCCTTGAAAATGGTTAAATGTGCCAGCATATTTATCCACCATTGATTTGCTCTTCATCTAACGGCGTACAAGTTCAGTCCTCATGACTTATTTTCATCTCACTGGTTGTGTTATAATCCCCATGGAATATAAAATGCTAAAATAGGACTGCATTAGGAACTCACATATACACAACAAAACTTGTTTTCTTTAAGCAGTGAAAATAACAAAGGGTAGTTACAAAAATGTCTCGCTCCCGCAACAACAAAACAGGTCTCCAATTTCCAATAGGTCGTATAACCACGTTCCTGAAAGCTGGGAGGTATGCCAAATATGTTGTTGCTGGAACTCCGATGTTTCTTGTTGCTGTTCTTGAGTACCTTGTTGTTAAGGTGAATTTTTCTACTTTTTTTCTTTTGATATGTCAAGTTTCTAGGGTTTGTGATATTTGAATTTCACATATCTGTGATTGTAGGTACTTGAATTGGCTGGAAATAATGCAAGGGATAACAAGAAGACTCGGATCATTCCAAGGCACATTCAATTGGCTGTTCGGAATGATGATGAACTGAACAAGTTGCTTAGAGATGTATTCATAAATAATGGGGAATCATTACCTTTCAATTTCATAGAATTTTCTAGAATGGACAGATACAATTAATTGTTGAACACCCACAAATCCTAATTTATTAATGTATTCATTAGTAATATCTATAAAAGATAAGAGATCAGAATCATTACCTTCCCATTCATGAATAAGATTTCTATCATAGTCCAACTTGGGCTCTCTAATTCATTCTTCACTATGGTGAAATACCAAGTTAACCAGAACCTTTTTAGATAACCTAAAATTGTCACACCTCGAGAGGGTACCCTAGACGTAACCGACACTCAGAGACTATTTCTAGTCCCTAAATGAACCACTTGGCCTCATCACATTTATTCATTTAATCATTCTACCATCAGGGAAGACATAAGGGGATAAATGGGCATATCATCATCAGTTCCCAAATAAATATCATAAAAAGAGGATAGTAAGAAGAACTAGCTCACAATCTTACATCAACATTTGACTCTAGTTTATGAAGCCTCTATCACTATCAGGTGGTGCCAATGACATACCCATGGCTACCTCAATCAAAATAAAGATACTAAGTACCTAACTCAATGGAAAGATGAAATAAGTATAAGGAATCCTCCGAAGTAAGGAAGGCTCACCAATCAGCTGAACGTCTCAAATCCTCAACATACACCTGTTGACAATCTCCACATCATGTATCTACATCATGAAATGATCCAGTCCCATAGGGGGACATCAGTACGTGGAATGTACTGGTATATAAAATAGCTGAGTGAAATCGAATTCAGGTAGAATAATATGACAATAATAATCAACTCAATATAGAAGTCAGTCAACATGCCATATGTCTATCTAAAGAAAGAATATAGAATAGACAAATGACCCACCACATCCATCACCCTATACCATTACATTAACATTAGATTACTATGAAGAGGGAATCCTATACGAGAGTTTCTCGGACCTACACCTATCACCTATGAACTAGTGATGGTACAACGAAGCAATGTTGTTGCGGCATCCGCCCTGTACCTTGCCGAGGTAGAAGGCGTACATCCTTGGATCCAGAATAGAAATAATATTAAGTCCTCTTTTGGAACTGAGGAAAACATCAGTTGCTCACGGTCAATCCTCACCTACGTCAGTCATGTAGTTATGAGTGCGAGTGGGACTCACTCTTACCTATTTCGGTACTCGATACTTCTCCCATAGACTCAACTTACCCATAAATGTTAATATCCATCCATTGTCATCATTTGGTCTTCTTCAGACTAAGACATTAATTCATCATTCATTCATTGACTCGAGGGATTGAGAATATTTCTTTAAGATTACATTCAACCTTTTTGGGGTTTTCAATTCATTATCATCAACCCTCAATTCGGTCAATTCAGGAGTTAGGAACTATTATTAGGGAACAATTGAACAGACAAATTGTTAGAGCTTATTTAGAGAGACTCAAAGGACTATCAAGTTCTATTAATTTATCATCATTCTCACATTCACAATCACAATCTCTATCAACATTCTCAATCAAGGCTCTAGACTCAATGCCTATCTTCACTCATGCAATCTTTAATAAAATTATAAGTAGAATTTATACAATATCTAATGAAAATATTCTATTCAAGAAAACAAGTTTATGATGGTCATCCACGTATATAAAAGTACATATAATAAATATAATTTCTCAAGAAAATAATCAAGAATCATGCATGTAGACTCAAAAACCTTCAACTCACTTCTAAGACCACCTATGGGATAAATGGGAGAACAATCCCATGATATTAGTTTAGCCTTACATACCTAGGATTGAAGAATCCTCAACCCTCTTCACGAATTGGCCCTGTACTCGAAACCCTCCTCTCTTCTTCTTCTCCTTCTCTCAGAACGTAGTTTAGACTTAGGAATAAATGGGGTTTTAAAACCTTTTCGTACGTATCTAGGCTTAAATACTCATTTTGGGACTTAAGAATATGTTGGGAAGGGTAAAAATGCCCTTCCCAAAGTTAAAAGAAAAGAAAAATTAGATTTGGCACATTGGTGAGCGTCGCGCACCAGTTCATTTTTGTGATTTTTTGCAAAATCAGTTCCCGTCGAAAACTGAAAGAAAAACCCAAGTGTGGTTCCATGTCTCAGGCGGGTCGCACTCTGGGTGCGGAAACCTCATTGTTTTGGGCCACTTTGGAAAAATCATTTTTCAACCCAGTTGCTCAAAAATCGGGTAGAGACCATTTTTTGACTCGATTTTTATGCTGATCGCAAATTCGGTCTCGGATTCCCATCGGAGGTTTGGAAGACGCATTACGTGTACGATATGCTTTTGGGGAGTTTCGGTAAATTTTTACAAGGTGTTACAGAAATGAATTTAAAAAATGTACTAATATATTAGAAGATTCAAAAGACAAAACCATAAGGAAAGATAATAAGAAAAATTAAAAAACAGGCACACAAACAATAAACAGATTAAAAGCAATAACCTTTTAAAGTTGGAACCACATTCATGAATAAAAATTGGGACCACATCCCAATTTGTTACATCACATTCCTAAATTAATATTTCAGTTCACCTCATAACCCCAAAACCTAAACCACCTCTTAAAAACCCCTAAACCACCTATTAGAAAACCCCCCAAATCATAACATGCAAATCTGACACAAAAAGAATAACAAAAATTCTTACAATGATTAACCAATAAATCATAAAAGAAATCTCAGACATTGTTGCAGATCACAACATGTAAATGAAGAAGTAGGTTGTATATAGTAAGAGGAAACCCAAAAATCCTAACCCAAAAACCCTAACTCAAAAAACCCTAACCCTAACCCCATAATTCAAAGAAAACACACACCAACTCTAATTCGTTCAATCAAATCAAAGGAAACCCACAAACCCTAAGTCGTTCAACCAAAAACAAATCCATAACTCAAAAAGTTATATAACAAAGCTCGTAAAAGGAAATCCACAACTCAGTAAGTTAAAATTTAAACAAAACTTCTTAAATAAAACTTGTAATCCCATAACAGAATCCACAAAACCATAAACAAAACCAATACACCCATAAATAAAGCCCACAAATCAAGTAAACTAACTTAAATTTTATACCTTTATGGTGTCTACAAGATATTCAGTCGAAATCAAATGCTTAGAAACTCAGATGCTTATGAAGCTCTTCAAACGACACTTAGATATTTGTTCAAACACTCAAGAAGAAGAAAGGTTCGCTCAGAGGAGTATGTGAGAAATGGTTGGGTTTATATTTAATTTGGTAATAATTTAGGATAGGTCAGATTTGGGTTGGGTTGGGTTGGGATTGGGAATAATAAAAAAGGGTTAGAATAGGCTATTTGGGGTTTTTCGTCCAATTAGGGGCATAGGTGGTGAGAATTGTAACGGTTGATGTGTAAATAAATTCATTTTAATGGAAGGGATATAGTCAAACAATACTCAATCCTTGAGGGGTATTTTTGACCTTTTCTCCTATATTTAAATCACAGGTAAATTCTTATGTACTTATATCCCCAAGTAAATCTCCATTAAATAATCCCCAAGTAAGTTCATATGTATCAAATTCCCAGGTAAATTCCTACATATGTGTAACAACCCACCTTGAGATGAGAAGTCCCACATCGGTAAAACATAAGAGAGATGCTGGGTATATGAGTAAATGACTGGTCTATATACTGTGAGACACCTTTTGGGGTGAGCCTAAAGGGACAAATACGTGATGGTGTCATGACCCAAGCCTAGGGCCTAGACGTGACATGGCGAATGGGAACCCAAAGGGACCCAAACAAGCCTCTTAGCATATCAATCAGACATCCTTGGTCACAAAAGCAAAGTAAACAATAACAAGAGACATATAAAAAGGGAAGCGGAACTAAGGGAAGTCTTTGAATATAGACCAAGGATAAGAGTCAAGCTCATAGCACAATAACATCATAATATCCAACATACACCTCTAACTTGTTATGGAGTGGGGGCCAAGACACTTTTCGGGCTCATCCTCATAATGACAAATGTTCAACATAAAGAAGTTTTAGAGATAGCAAGAGAAAGTAGATAGTGTCCTCGAACTTGAGGACTCAGCAAGCTTGTTTTTGAAGTTTCTTACTAGCCACGTGGAAGATGATCAAAAGGGGATCCAGTCCCTACATAGTGATATCATGTAGGCATAAAGTATGTGTTAGTATGTTTGAATGCACTAAGTATGTAGGATGCAATGCAAGAAGACATAAGCCAATTTAGTCAAAATGCATAGTAATAGGCAATAGATGAGCATAATATCAATATGGCATGTATGATCAATGCTTGAAGTAAGACATGTTTATAAATCATTTAACTTGCATAAAACATAATATATGTGTGGGAAGAGACCCTAACCAAAAAAAGTAAGACCAAGTGAACTACAACTTGGAATCCTGATGATTACCCCTTATCGGTAAAGAGATGGTCTATTTGCTAAGGTAAACCATACTTCACCTATGGGAGCCCGTCCCATTTCGGAGAAGTAACCCTTTTACGGGAACCTGTCCTATTTCGGGTCGGATTTCATTAAGAAGTGCACTAAATGGATCCACTAGTAAATTAAGGGTAAATGATTCTCCTATGTTGGCACATAGTTTTAGGAATGAAATATGAACCCATAAAGATGGTCCACGCCACATCCAATCCATCAGTGCTAAGCCTAATCCCACGGAATAATTGAAATATTCACATTTTTGCAATTTGTAAGAAACATGGAAACATGATATGAGTAGCTCTAAAATATCTTTGACCTCTAATAGTGAGCATAACTTTAAAACATGAGAATAGATCATCATCAAACATTCCTTACATTAACATCAAAAGCCCATAAGAGGTAAAATATTTGAAAAAGGGATTAATTTGACACTTACAACATCATAGACATGTTCATGAATTCAATAAAAAACCCAAAATCATCATGAATTCACTTGATTCATAAATCATGCAATGGATCACAATAACTTTAAAAATCCTTAAAAAGGGATTTTATAAAACGCATGGCGGGTTCATAACGGTAGTTCAAAATCATCCAATTCAAGAGTGAAATATAGGGAATAAAATGATTCAAAATCAACCACCAACATATTGTAAAAACCTCATGTATGGTACCTTGAAATCCATCATCAAATCTCACAGTAGATATAGTTTCATATCTCAAAACATGCATAGTTTCAATAAATATAATCAAATCATGGTATAAACTTGAAATAGATAGTTACCATAGTAGATCAACATTTCATAAAATCCCCAGCATAATTTATAATCATAATCCATAATAAGAGATACCCATAGAAGATACAACTTGAAAACATGCAATTTTCGTAAAAAGGAAGATTGGGCTCCATGGGTGAAAGGACCCAATAGATGAAACCTACATACCTTTAACTTGGGTTTTCTTTCTGTAAACTTGAAGTAGACTTGAAGCTTGAATGGAGTTTTTGAGATCCATAATTAAGCTTGAGACACTTGAATTTGGATGGGAATTTCTAATAAAATGGTTGAGAGGTTTTTGAGAGGGTCTTGAGTGATATAAAGTTGAAAAATGGCTAAGTATAGGTGTTTTCACACATAAGTGGGCATGGGGCTATGACCCCAAGGCCCTTGGGCAAAAAAGAAAAACTAAGGAAAAAGTTGAACTGGTCCGTGATGCGGACCTATCATGAAGGATAGATATACACTGATCTGCGCCCAGTCTGCATCGCGGTCAGGTCGCGGATGCACACTGGATAAGAAAATTTTACAAAAATTATTTTTTGTTATGGGTCCTCTAAAATCGGACCATTTCCCACTCAATTTTGCCCCCTAATCAAGAATATGAAATCATATTTTCAATATCACAGATGAATTTTGAGATATATAAAAATTACGATTATGGGCATTTTCGAAGCACATTTTTGGGGCATTTCAGATGGGCTAGGCCCAAGAGAGGATAATACTTCACAGTATTGGGCCAGCTCATTACAGGTGGTCTTAGAGCCACTCTTGTGTCATTTTTGTCGATGTGGAGCAAGAGTTCAACTAAGTTTAGGTAAATCCCAGTGAGGCGGGGTAAACCTTAGTGCCGAGTCTAGGTGAATCCCATATGGTAGGGAAAACCTTAGCTAGAATGCTAAATCAATAGAGGGAGTGTAGGTAACAACCCATCTTGAGATGAGAAGTCCCACATTGATAAAATACTAGAGAGATGCTGGGTATATAAGTAAAGGAATGGTCTATATAATGTGAGGCACCTTTTGGGGTGAGCCCAAAGGGATAAATTAGTGATAGGCGGATAATACTTCATAGTGTTGGATTATATCATTGAAAGAGTTAGTGCCCTTAACCTTTCGTTGAACCTGGTTCACCAAATAGTACGTAATAGTTTGCTAAAGTAGTAAAGAGAAGCAAACACTTATAGTGGAAAAACTCCTCGCTCAAGGGAGAAACAACCACTATCTACACTCGTAGGATTTCAACAACTTCACTAACTTAAAAAACGAGCAATGTTCAACTTACACCACTTGCAACAAACTCAACTCTTGAGGGTCAAACCCACTCTCAACACAACTCACAGAAAGCAAAAACAACTTCTTACAAAATTTGCCACTAAACAAAGATTCTAAGAAGATTGTCAAACAAACTTGAACAGTCAAGAAAATCTAACTCTAGATCTTGCTTGAAAGCTCTCGCCAAGTGCCCTTGCTCTTGCTTGAAAGTAATCACCGAAATGCATTTGCAAAAGCTATGTCTTTTAAGGTTGGTGTATGTTTTTATAGTGCATCTAAAAGACTTTCCATGAAAGACTCCTTTCTTGAGATGGGCACATCATTCCTTTCCATAAAGGAGTCCTTTTCCAATGCTGCTTCCTTCTTGTTAATTGTTTCCATAAATAACGCTTCAGCTTCAACTCGGATTTTGCCTAGCTTCACTTGTGCACATACGAAGGACCTGGTTCTTCCTACATGTTTCTAGCTTGTGTTTGTCATCATCAATACAATATTATCATACCTGCACATATCCTAACAAATTCCCCTTTTTTGATGATGGCAAAACCTGTCTACATAGAGAACTTCCCCCTTTTGACATCACAAAAAGACAGTATATAGTAGCACAAGTCATAGAAACAAGAAAAAACAACAGGCGAAAAGTCAGAAATAGTAAAGAACACAACAACATTAAAACTGAGGATATTAGCCATCTATAAAGCTCAGAGTAATGCAACATAGCAAACAGATATCCACAACAAAAATAACAAGCAAAAAACTTATACACATCAAAAAAATATTGTCTGTGGCAAAAGACAAAAGAAGTATAGAAATGAAAGGAGTGACTAAGAGGGAGGTAGGGAAGGGCCTGTGCCTAGAAGCCTGAGAAGGGAATCCACCCGCTGATTATGATCCACCTGCTGCTGAAGAAATCAATCCCTAAGATGGGCAACCTTAGCCTGAGAAATATCGAGCTGGTCTTGTAGTTCTTTAATCCTAGTCTGGAGACGAGTCCGTTCAGCCTAAGACTCAAAAAGTTCCTTCATGAGCTGAGTAATGGTGCCAGTGGTCCTTGGTAGAACAGGTGCAGCAACAACAATAGCAGAAGGAGCAACCTGACATTCGAGGGCGGTGTGTCGATCAATCATATCATTCTCGGTCAAGACCCTACTAGTACTAAGTGGAACCTTAAAAGCTCGAAACACATGAGTGAGCAGGTTGCCATAGGCCAATTGATGAGGACCCTCAGCTAGATCAACAATGGAAGCCATGTGCTACATAATCAAGAGTAGGCCAGTCAACAGGCTCCTAAAGATCAATCGCATTAGCAATGCCCATGTCGCGAAATGTAGCCTTATGCCCTCGCTCACCCCTAGGCAGGATCACCTTGTGCACAACTTCAAATAGAAGCTTTAAGAAGGGTGGCATCTCCGCCTTATACACCTTACGAGGGATATTAGTAACCCTCCTCTTCATGAACTTCGAAGTCAACAAGCACCCAGAATCCTCCAACCAGGTGTACTCCGCCAGCCCCACCATCAGAATATGAAAAATTTCCCCAACCTTAACCTTATCAAACAAAATATTGATCCCATGTATCCTTGCCGTAGCCACAAGCCCATCAACAAAACCCAAATTGGTGTAAAACTCCACCACCTCAGTCTCAAACAATGACATGGCAGTGTCATATAACAAATTAAGCTAACCCTGAAATGATATTTTTCACATAATTGCATAATCACAGGGTATTCACGTACCTCAGGGAGAATCACCCAACTCTAAGTACCCCTTTCGACCCAAAATAGACCTCTTTGCCCAGTTTGTTAAAATTTTCTACATGTTTTTTCCCACGGGTGGAGGCAGGTTCAGGGGTATCATCAGGAGAAGTAGCAGTCTTACCCGGATGGACCTTTTTCCGACTAGACGATGGAGTGGAGAAGTCCAGCACGCGCTGTCTGCTCCTAGTAAGTGGCATACGAGGATAAAGAGCAGCGATCTTTGGAGACACAGGTGAGGAAGCTGGGAAATGGATAGAGCGTTGACAGACCAGAGCCAGAGAAATATCATCATGAGAATCAACAGGCTCAGGGGCAGATGGAGGCACCGTGGACGAGGGGGCGACTGAGGGCTGGGGAGACACAGGCGGCAGTGACATGGCCTGGATAAGGGGTGTGTTTATGGAGGACGACGAGGGTTCATCAATAAGGCAGTGAAGAGAGGGCTGAGGGTTAGGAATCGATAAGGGGACATATGGCCGGTAGGGTTTGGACAACAAGGAGCGAGGTTGATAGGGAGGCAAGTCCAGAGACGATGAAGGAGAGAAGCGAAGGGGTTCACCTGTAGTGGCTGGTGGCGGGGACAGTGCTAGGGAACAGTTATGGATGGGGGGAAAAGAGTGCAGTTCCCCTTAAGAAGAGTCCTATGGCGGTGATGGGGCGGTGGCATTGGAATCTGTATCAGAGGAGTCTACTAGAGATGCCATATTTGAGATTTCTTGAGGAAAGGATTTAACTACTTTGAAGAATGTTTTTTTTTGTTTGTGAGAAATATGTGGGCATATGACAGTTATAAGGGGATTTTCTTGAGAGTTGGAACAAATACCGAGATTGGATTGAAAAGACGTGTGCTGACACTGCAACCAGCAAGACTCTTGGGATCCCAAGGAATGATAATCATTGCTTATTTTTAAGATGTCCCCCTTCCCTCCAATTCGAGAACCAGATAAATGGGACTAGGTGTGAGCCACAAACAACTTTTAACTGGATATGCATTCATTTCGATTGTGGAAGTAATAGAGCTGATGCGTACCTGATATATCAACATGTGAAGACTAGTTCCCCCTGATTCGATGGCTCACTCCTAGCAATAGACACTAAGGATAATATCATCAGTTCCCAGCCGTCGTTTCCTCTAGCAGATCTCTTAGTGGTCAGCCTGCAAGCTTAATCATGTTAGAATGTATATTTAGTGTTTAAAGATCAATATGAGATTCAAGAAGAGAGAAGTAATCAAGTTAGAGTTCCCTAATTAACCCCAAGTGAAGGTGATTCTGCTCAAAACGTTCCCTACTCAGGGCTTTGGTGAATATATCAGCCACCTGGTCCTCTATTTTACAAAATACCATTTCAATGAATGCCTTCTCCACATTTTCCCTTAGGAAGTGATGCCTTACATCAATGTGTTTTGTACACTTGTGCTAAACCGAGTTCTTCACTATATTCATAGCAATTGTGTTGTCACATATGATAAGGATGCATTCAACTTCTATCATGAAGTCTACAAGCTGTTGTTTAATCCATAGAAATTGAGCACAGCAGGAGGCTGCAACAACATATTCTACTTCAGCAGTTAACAAGGCCATAGAGTTTTATTTCTTGGTCGCCCATGAGACTAGACAAGACCCTATGAAATGTGTCATTACAGAGGTACTTTTCCTGTTTATGAAATAGCTTTGCTGTCTATGAAATAGCCTGCATAATCTGCATCAACAAAACCAACAAGATCAAAAGAGGACCCAGTAGTATACCAGAGAACCAGGTCGGTGGACCCCTCTAAGTAGCGAAGGATCCATTTGACTGCCTTGAGATGTGATTCCTTGGGTTTGGCCTGGAATCGAGCACATACCCCAATGCTAAAAACTATATCTGGTCTACTAGCAGTCAAGTATAGAAGCGACCCAATCATCCCTCTTTACTTGGTTTCATCTACATCTACTCCAGCCTCATCCTTATCAAGCCTTGTGGTGGTAGCCATGGGTGTATCACTTGCTTTGGCATCCGTCATTCCGAACTAAGTGAGAAGCTCCTTGATGTATTTCTGCTGATGAATACTGGTGCCTCTTTATCCCTGATGTATCTGAAGTCCTAGTAAGAAATAAAGTTCACCTATCATACTCATCTCAAACTCACTCCCCATGAGTTTTGCAAATTCTCCACCTAGAGAGACTTCAGTTCCTGCAAAGATGATGTCATCCACATAGACCTATACAATAAGTACATGAACTCCTCATTGCTTCAGAAATAGGGTTTTATCAATCGTTCCTCTTGAGTAACCGTGTTGCAGCAGAAAATTTGATAGCCGGTCATACCATGTTCTAGGTGCTTGTTTCAGTCTATAAAGAACTTTGTCCAGTTTGTACACATAGACAAGATGCTCATGATTTTCGAACCTAGGAGGTTATTTGACATATATTTCCTCCTGTAATTACCCATTTAAAAATGCGCTCTTAATATCCATTTGATATAGCTTGAATTCCATATGAGCAGCAAAGGCTATGTGCATATGAATGGCTTCGATATGTGCAACTAGAGCAAAGGTCTCATCATAATCAATACCCTCCTCTTGATTATATCCTTGCACCACAAATCTTGCCTTATTTCTTGTGATCATTCCTTGTTCATCCAGCTTGTTCTTGAAGACCCATTTCGTGCCGATGATGGTTCGATTTTCAGGAGGTGGGAACAGGTGCCCCACCTTGCTTCGTTCAAACTATAAGAGTTCTTCCTGCATTGCATATATCCATTCTTGATCCTTCTGAGATTCTTTCACATTCTTAGGTTCAATCAGGGATATGTATACAGAGTAGGCACATATACTTCTAAGCTTTGACCTGGTAGAGATGCCTGAATCTAGGGGTGTCAACAAGTTCTCAAGAGGATGAGAGCTCTTGTGCTTCCAATTACTGCCCGCTTCCTTAGGTAGAGGATTATTGGTTGTAGCATTCAAGGGACCAGGTTCAGCAGCCAGTGTTGTGCTTGGAGAACGATTTTCAGTATGATGCACTACTGGAGTGGATGCTTCACTCTCTCCATTTCCCAAATCTTGTGGACTCGGTCTACTTCCCTGTTCCCTATCATCCTCATCATTTGATTCCTTCCAGGTGAGAGCTCCTACTTCCTTTTGTGTCTGCTTCTATAAGACTTTCTCGGCCCCTTGATTGGTTTCATCAAATATAGCATGTGCACTTTCTTCTACGCATATGGTGCTTTTATTGTACACTTTGCAAGCTTTGCTATCAGATGAGTACCCAATGAATATTCCCTCATTAATTTTGGCGTCAAACTTGCCTAGAGCATCCTTTCCATTGTTGTGTACATAGCAGACATAGCCAAAGGAATGGAGATATGCTAGGTTTGGTTTTCTCCTTTAAGTAATTCATAGGGGTTCTTATTCAAGATGGGTCTGATCATGCATCTGTTGATGAGGTAACATGCTGTGTTCACTGCTTCAGCCCAGAAGCTTTGCGGAAGACCACTAGCTATCAACATAGTTCTGGCCATATCTTCCAAAAATCTGTTCTTTCTTTCCACAACCCGATTTTGTTGAGGAGTTTTAGGGGATGAGAAGTTGTGAGTCACCCCATTTTCAGTACAGAATGTGAGAAACTTAGAGTTTTCAAATTCTATACAATGGTCAGATCTCAAGCTCTTCAGCTAGTAATTCAAATTTTTTTGGACCATCTTAGCATATACAACGAACCCATCAAATGTTTCATCTTTGGATTTTATGAAGAAGGTCCAAGTGAATCTTGAGTAGTCATCTACAAGAATGAAGATGTACCTACTACCACCTCTTCTCAGTGCTATCATGGGTCCACAGAGATCCATGTGAACCAGTTCCAGTGGCCCATTGGTACTAACCAACCCTACAGGTTGAAAGTTGGTCCGAACATGCTTACCTCAGCATATGCTCCACACACTTGTTCTTCACTGATTTTTCCTTCAGGCAATCCCAGAACCAAATCTTTGATGATCAGTTTATTTATTATGGAGAAACTGGTATGTCCTAGACTCTTGTGCCATAGGGAGGAAGCATCGCTCATGGCACTTTAAGTACTTCATCTCTGGTTGACATGGACCATTGATGTCTACTTTGTACACATTCTTTTGCCTTATTCCCTTCAAGATTAGCCTCTTGGAAACTACATTTGTCACCTTGCATTCTGATGCAGTGAAGAGTACGTCATTTCCTTTGTCACACATTTGAGACACACTTAGAAGGTTGTGCTACAGACCTTCTACATAATACATATTTTCAATGTATTAGGACATAAAGGGTCCCAGCTTTCTAATGCCTTTAATTTCACCTTGTTTCCCATTTCTAAAGCCAATATTTCCGCCTTGGAAGTCACTCAATGGAAGGAAGTTATGTTTGTCGCCCGTCATATGCTTGGAGCATGCGCTATCCAAGTACCACTGCTTTCCTTTTCCTTCTACAGGTACTTGTACAATTAATAGAGATGAAATTTGGGTAACAAGATCCACTTGGGTCCCTTTTGATTGTAGAAAGTGTGAATTAGATCCCTTCTTGCCTAGGCAGGAAGATTCCTGTTGACTTTTCTAGCACTGGTGGTATTGAAAAAGTATCTACTTTCATTACTGAACCAACGAGATGTATGAGGGTGTCTTCTGCCCGACTGATTCCTGTTGGTTATACAGGGTATCTTTATTCATTATTAAACAAGCTAAACCTGGGGGGTATCTTTTTCCTGGCCAATTCCTATTACTCTTACGAGAGTACCTTTGTCCTGTTCCCCTTCTTGGGTTACCACTTTCATGGTTTTTATTAATGTAAGATATGTTACTATTCAGGGCTTTGACATTTTTGTTGCAGTTATCTCTAACATATCCAGACATTCCACGCAAGGTACACAGATCCCCATGATCTAAAGCCTGATTTTTAGGTTCTTTGATTTTGAACCCAATCCCATACTTAGTGGTGGACTGAGCTTGCTGCATATCCTCGAGCATAGCAGAGGACTTGGTCCACTTCATACAGTTCTCTAGTTTGGCTTTGGTCTGGTCAAGTTCTTTCAGGAGAACCTCATTCTTATGACTCATGTTGCCTAGCACTTCTTCTAACTTTTTAACCTTTTCTTTCGGATCAGATTGGGTCTCACTCATGACATTTTTCTCCTTCCTAAAGGACTTAAGACCGTCAATCTCCGACTGTAGTTTTTGATTAATCTCCGACTATAGTTTTTGATTAACACTCACAAGTTCAACATTCTCAGTTTTCAACAGGGCATATTCTTCCAAAAGAAGGTCCTTAGAGTCACAAACGGTTAGATAGGCTTCAATTAGGACCTGTGACAGAGATCAAGCTTTTTCTTGGAGTAAGTATGAATATTAGCTTTAGCTTATTCAAAACTCACCCTGGTATCCAGCAAGGCATCATCTGGATCTTAACAACCTACTCCTGCCATCAGCGCCAAGTTCTCCTGCCTAGCTTCAGCTTTGTCAGTTTTGGGATCAACAGCCTCAACTTTATACTCCTTGTCTCCTTCTTTATCAGACTCCTCCATGGCAACAAGAGCAAGAAAGTCCTATTTTTCTAGTTCCTCCACTACCATGAGAGATTGATTTTCCGGAGTCTCGCCGTCTGATTCTTCACTTGGAGTCCCAGCTAGTATTGCCAATGCTCTTTGTACTGAAAGATCCACTTCCTGACTGGTCATCCTTCTGTCTTTGCGGACATAGGGTTCAGCCTTGGTTTTTTAAGGATTCTCTAGGTTGTTCTTCTTGTACTAAATGCCCAGAGTGGACAAAACTTGATGAAGTGGTCGGGGCTACCGCACTTATGGCATAATTGTTCCCTCAGATCTTTTTCAGCAGTACGTTGAGTGGTCCTTCTTTGTCCAGCATTTCCTCTTCTCAGCACCTGCTAGAACTTCTTGGTAAGCAAAGCTATATTTTCTTCTTCATAGTCCTCCTTTTCCGCAGCTTTCAGAGCTAGGTTCTTCTCATTCCTTTTGTTATTAAGTTCTTTCTCCGATTCTTCTTGAACTCGTAAGTAACTAGAGTTCCTAACAGCTGATCCATCAACATGTTGTCTAGGTCCTTGGATTTGATGATAGCTTCAACCTTGCTTTCCTAGGAGTCAGGTAACACACTCAGGAGCTCTCGGATGGCCTTCCCAGTGGGGATGACCTCACCCAAGGAGTAGATCTCATTGATGATAGCAGATAGCCTAGTTTCCATCGCATGTATAGTTTCACCTTCATGCATTCTGAACAACTCATACTGTCGATTGAGATTATCAATTTAGCCCTTTTCACTTGAGACGTGCCTTCATGAGCGATTTCCGGAGTGTACCAGATCTCCTTGGAATCTTGGCATGATGAGATTCTGTTGTATTATTGGGATCGATACGCACTGTAAGATCTTCTTGGCCTTGGCATTGCTTTGAATGGTAATGTTGTCAGCATCATTCCATTCACTATGTTCCTTAGATACCCTGGGAGCACCCTCAATAGAGGCATTCATCATTGAAATAGTCGGTCCATTGAGCACCACGTTCCAAAGATCAGGATGTTCACCTTCAATATGATTCATCATTCTAGTTTTCCACTAACCATAGTGTTGTCCGTCAAACAATGGTGATCTGGATTGAGATGCTCCTTCTTATGTCGTAGGTGGGGCCGCCATTATCTTTTTGAGGCAGTTAACCTTGCATGAAAAGTCCTTCTCTAATACCAATTGAAGGAGTTGGTCCCCCTAACGCTCTGATGAACCTGGTTCACCAAACAATATGTAATAGTCTGCTGAAGCAGTAAACAGAAGCAAACACTTATAGTGGGAAAACTCCTTGCTCAAGGGAGAAACAACCATTGCCTACACTAGTAGATTTCAACAACTTCACTAACTTCAAAAACGAGCAATGTTCAACTTACACCACTTGCAACAAACTCAACTTTTGAGAGTCAAATCCACTCTCAACACAACTCACAAAAAGCAAAAACAACTTCTGGCAAAATTTGTCACTAAATAAAGATTCTAAGAAGATTGTCAAACAAACTTGAACAATCAAGAAAATCTAACTCTAGATCTTGCTTGAAAGCTCTCGCCAAGTACCCTTGCTCTTGCTTGAAAATAATCGCTGAAATCCGATTGTAAAAGCTATGTCTTTTAGGGTTGATGAATGTATTTATAGTGCATCTAAAAGACTTTCCATGAAAGACTCTTTTCTTAAGATGGGCTCATCATTTTTTCTATAAAGGAGTCCTTTTCCAATGTTGCTTCCTTCTCTGAATCCACATTTATTTGTTTCCATAAATAATGCTTCAGCTTCAACTCAGATTCTGACTAGCTCCACTTGTGCACATCTGACGGACCTGGTTCTTCCTACCTATTTCTGGATTGTGTTTGTCATCATCAAAACAATATCGTCATACCTGTATAACAGTCGTTATAATATGTATATCCCTAAGAAAATTCCCATGAAATAATCCCCGGGAATATCCATAAGTATGTCTTCATGTGGAATTTCCTTCAGTTACTCAAAGATACTATGTTTTGATTTTCTTGTTATATATACCTAGGAATTTACATGTGCAAATATCATTTGCGATCATCTTTCTCAAGAAAATTTTGTGGATAAATTTTTTGCACATAATTCTTGTGAGTTTACCTGCAGATATTTTTGGGAAAAATTAATCCGCATGTAAAAATTGTCAATTTGTAGGATTTTTATGTTGTGGTATAGAACTCTGTGGGTAATATCTTGTGTGGACATTGTGAATCTGCATAAAAATATATATTGTGAGAATTGGATTGTGTGGATATATATTGTGAAAGCTTGTGACTTTGATAAATTAATGTATCACTTGTTTACGAATTCTGTTATATGTTCTGTGTCTATGTCCAATGATATGTTGTTGTATACATGTTGTTATGCTGGGACGTTTTTGAGTGCAAGTGTGAAGTTCAAGGATATGTGGTTGGGGGGATAGGAGTACTTGTGTTCTTCATTAATTTACCTTAGGTTAGTTTCTATTTGTTGTTTACTTTGTTATTTAGTGCTCACCCTCTTGCTACATTTTTGTAGGTTGTAAGCCCAGTCCATCTTGCTAGATTTTTCACTTCAGGATCAAGATTTTGGATCCATTGAAAGGTAGCTACTTGTCTCTTTGGTAGGCCTTCAAGGATTCCATTTCTTATGTTTGTTGGGAAAGGCAAACTCCTCTCCCACATCGAAACTGAAGAGATAATTGAAGTAATTTATAAGGGTTAACCCAATTCCATTAGTAGGAGGCCTTTTGGGAGATGCCCAAAAACAAATCCGTGAGGGCTTGGCCCAAAGCGGACAATATCATACTAATGTGGGG
>JAOTQR010007163.1:0-18492 GCA_025774065.1 Solanum ossicruentum | reverse complement strand
TCGGGAAGGTTGCATATGAACTAGAGCTACCCCAAGAGCTTTCAATGATTCATCTAGTTTTTCATGTCTCAATGCTTTGAATATGCATAGGTGACCTATCTCGTGTCACTCCTATTGAAGACGTGCAAGTTACAGAAGATATCACATATGAAGAGGTACCTATTGCTATTCTAGATCGTCAAGTTAAGGAGCTAAGGAATAAAGAAATAGCCTCAGTAAAGGTACTTTAGAGGAACCAGCAAGCAGAAGAAATAACATGGGAGGCTGAGGACGCGATGAAATTAAAATACCCTTACTTATTTGTAGCTAAAGAAGGAAGTCCAACATGCAGAATTGGGACACTAATATGTACGTGTGATTGAATACTTAGTTTATTGTCAAACGTTTGTGTAAGTAAAGATTTAAACTTGGTTAAGCTATCTAATTGTGCTAACATTCGAGGATGAAAGTTCCTAAGGGGGGAGGATGTAACACCCCACATCTTACAACACTAGTTCTATGAAAATGAAACATGATATGGATTTTCAAATTAGCGCCAATTTGTAAAAGTGTTTGAATCTTGAATTAGAGGGCGATATGTATGTATAATGCTGAAGAGGGTCGAGTGCAAATAGGTTTTAAGTCAAATGGTAGAGATCATGATTTTAAATGAAGTGAGAGAAGTGAGGTGCTTGTAGGATTTAGTAAGCTAGTAGGTGAGTCACCTACTTGCTTAGCTTAAATTTACTAGCTCAACGGAGACGAGGCCTGACGTCGAATTTGTCCAATTCTGATTATGTATAAAGTCCATGTTAAAGGTGTGACTTTAGCCCATGTTTTAGCATCATAAATGGAATATACTAAGAAGGATATCAAAAGGGCCCAAGTACATCATAACCCACTTGACTAATTGGGCCCAAACTAAATGAAGAGGAATTAGGAAAAATGGGCAGCCAAGGCCGATAAACTTTGAGACCCTTTTATGCTTAAGTGTGAGGGCCAAGCTGCTGCATCACCAGCTTCTTAATATGTGCTAATATGTGGTCAAAAGTTCAAGAGAAATTTGGCCAATGTCCCCCTTTAAAAAGGGTTTAAAACAGCTCCCATAAGTCATTCTAACTTGAACACACAAAAAGAAAAATCAGATTGTCTTCCAAGTTTTCTCTCAACTCTTTCTTGACTTTACAACTAGCCACAAGATACTTTTAGGGTTCTTGGAGAAGCCCTACACCTTGAAGGTAAGAGTAAGTAATTATAGTTGTGTGTTTAGTATAATTTCTTCATGAAAAACAAGAGACTATGTTGGTTTAGGTATATGCTGAAAATTTTGGACAGCATGTGTCCCAAGATTGTTATACATTGTTTCTTGTTTATTTAGAAGATTTTCTCTTTTTGGTTGGATTGATTATGAAGGGAGGCTACTGTTATTAGTGATTATTGGTTCTTTAATGATGTATAAGGGTTGCTTCACCACTTTTACAATTCACAAAAGTGAGTTCTTATAGGATATTGCAATTGTGTTCTTAATACGAACTTGTGGGCTAATGGATGGAAGACTATTGCCTTACGTCCTTCATGACTACTTTGGCACTGTTATTAGACTATTGTAAGGCTGTTTGTAAGTATAGATGTGTTTAGTACAGTTTGGATAAAGTTGAAACAGGTTCGGGATTGTCGACGTCAAAACGTAGCGAAGGGGTGTGATGTTATGCCGCCTATTTGTATGTTGCATAGAATTGTTATGTGTTGTGCTTTGTGGGCTATTGTAAGACTGTTATGGCACTTAAATAGGCTACAAATGATATGTATATGAGAATATGTATTAGAAAATATGATTAGGGCTAGAAATGTTGAAAGAATACGTTCGGGTTTATAATTATCTGCTTGCTGCTCGTGTGTGTTCTTTTTATGAGATTGGGCTGCCAAGATGTATTTATTGGCCGCTAATGCTAGTTTTATTACCTACTATGTTGTAGATAAATACTTGGAGGAAGGGAAGGTTATGTCGAGGTAATAGCGAGCTCGTACAGCAAGGTATGTAAGATTACTTGATTTCGTATTATTTAGCATGAAATATAGATCCCTCCTTTGCACATAAAGACACTTACCAACTCTGAGACAACTATTAACCATGTCTCAACTCTTTCACATGTTCATATGCTCCCATACATAGTCACCTTTAAATCTGCATACATACTTGGATATCAAGATACACGAATCCGTTCTACTAAATAAAGTTCATGTGTTGTTCGACCTCCTATGCATTTCATTATTTGTGTAACTTACTCCTTTCATTGTGGTTTTGTCTTTTGTGATTATTTACATGTCATATGTTTTATCTACATTCCTACAACTCCAATATTACGACCATCCAAAGAATCATCTCAAAGGTAATTGAAAGATAAAGTAAAGTATATTGCTTATTGATGGGTAGTAACCAGAGGGGTGGAAGAATCACCTAGCCAGAGTTGATCCTATCATGAGGGGGGGAGGGGGTAGCCCAAGGAGTTAAAGGAAAAGCCTACCCAAGGCCGATCCTGATATAGATTTACCACTTATCAGCTAGTCATTTATATTACATATTGTGCACAGATTATATAGTAAAGGTAAAGTAATAAAAAGAACATAAAGTACATGATCCTACAGTATAACTAAAGGTGGTCTCTTACCTACATTAGTGCGTAGTTCTATTTGAGTTGTTGCTTCATATATAGTATTTCCTTCCTTACATATTTAGTATATTATCTCATACTGATGTCCCTTACGGGGGACCTGCATTTCATGCTGCAGGTACAGGTGCTAGTAGATCTCCCCAGTAGGAGTATAGGATATCCAGCTGCTATTACCAAGCTCCAGGTTGCTTCGAAGCTTTGTGTGTCTAGAGCTTATATTTTTGTATTGTATAGTTAGTTGATGCGGGGTCTATCCTGACCCTTATTAAATACTTTTCCTTATCTAGAGGCTTTGTAGATAATATAAAATAAAGTGTGGTCATGTCTCGAACTTTAAACACCGTGGCCCCAACGGCCTAGCCATATAAATTTCCTTTTGGCTTGTTATCACCATTTATCAACAACAACAATAACAACAACAACAACAAGAAGTAGAAGTGTTCAACACTTTCAAAAGGAAAGGGGAACGAACAAGACGACGGCTTGTCAAGCTAAATTTGGAGCGTACATGAGTATTTAGTTTTCATAATTATTCTTTACTCAAATCACTTGTTAAATGTTTAATAACATTAATATGATAGGAATGTATGTAGAATGTTGTAGAGGCTACTGTTAAGGCATATTAGAATTAATTATAATAGGAAATTTTGATGAGATTGGCCGCGGCAAATCATGAATAATAAAGTGTTGCACGTAGTGGGTTAATCATTGATGTTTTTGGTCAACAAAATTTTACTAGGGAAGTTAAGTTGCTGGAAAGGATAAGTAATTAGTCAAATTTCTTTTGATTTTCTTGTCCTCTGCAAAACAATTTCCGCAATCACTTGATAAAAGTTGTATTATAATATATAAAATATTATTAGATTATATTATTTGGACAAATTAAGCGTTAACCCTACGTTAGAAATTTATAAAATTTAATTTTGGGTTTGGGCTAGACAAATAGTGATACGGGTGTCATTAAACCCCTTATGATGTGTACATTTCGTTCTTGATAGAGAATTGTCATTTTGGGAGTTGAATTCAAAGTCCATCTATTCGGTAGAAGTGTTTGAGTGTGGTTCCAGTTTTAAGATAGGTTTGGCTATCCTTCTTTGAGATTAGGTTTGAGTTATTGAATATCTTTATGTTGTAATCTATGGAATGGGATCGTATCATGTGTTGGGTTGATAATTCTTATTGTGGTGCTAGTGTGAGGGCTTTGATTGTCTATGTGTTGCTTCAAGAGCATGTGAATCCTAAATTGAGAACTTTGATATTTATTGTGCTTATTGAGAGGAATATTGCTTTCATAATTGTCTTGATTGCTGCGTCCTCATAATACATGTCATGACATTTTGAGAAGTTAATGGTAATTCGTATCATGAGTCCTTGACCACGAGCACTTGGGCGGCAAGGTAGTTAATATATTGATATTATTATCATGAGTCCTTGACCACGAGCACTTGGGTGGCAAGGTAGTTGATATATTGTGATTGAGGTATATGGCAAGGTCCCCATGGGTCCCCATAGTCTATAGAGCCTTAGCTCAACGAAGGTATATACGATAGGCTGTGCGACGGTCTTTATACCACCTTGCATTAAATTGCATGACATTGCATATAATCTCATTATACTACTTGTGGTTGTTTTGGATTGGCTTATTTGATAGTATTTTACTTTATTCAAATCATTCTATATGAATTGACGGCACCAATGCCGGGCTTATTTTTCTGTTGCAGGCGGAAGTGTTCCTAGATTATTTCATAGATTATTTAATTTTTGATTCCAGTCTGTCTAACCTACTGGGTACATATTATGTGTACTCACCCTACTTCTTTCCCCATGGATTCTTGTCAAGATTATCCATGTGGTAGTTGAGTTGCTCATGCACTCTATTCATACCAGATTAGTGGTGAGACTCAGGGCGTCGAGTTCCTATTGGATTCTATCTTAGTTATTTCATCTTTACTTTTATTTGAAGATAGAGAGATACTTATTTCACTAGTTTTGTATTAGATGCTCTTTATGCTCGTGACACCAGGTTCTGGGGTATGATTTTCATGTGGAGGCAATTTATCTATTGGGTTTGCATGCTTTTAGCGGACTTTAATTCTGGGTTTGGATATTAAGTGGTGTTTAAGTCATGAACTCATTTTGGGTCGTGACAAATTTGGTATCAGAGCTCTAGGTTCACCGGTCTCACGAGTTAAGGAGCAGGGTGTCTAGTAGAGTCTTGTGGATCGATACGTAGACATCCATATCTATCTTCGAGAGGCTATAGGATACTTGTTAGGAGAAATTCCCTTTTCATTGATTTATTTCGTGCAATTTGTTCACATTCAAGCCTTTTACACCTCTAATCTATTTTTTCTGTGCAGATGGCGAGGACTAGAGCTAGAAATATTGAGGATGAGTCTGTACCTTCTATCCAAGCTGCCCCTAGGGGGAGAGGCAGAGGTCGTGGCAGGCTAGAGGCCGAGGACGGGCTAGCGGAGCAACACCAGCCCGAGGTCAGACTAGAGGGGCTTCACCTAAGCCTATTGCTGACCCAGTTTATGAGAATGAGGAACAGGCTGAGGACCCAGTTCAACCTGCTTCAACCTCAGAGAGTACACCAGTATTACAGGAGCTATTGATTCAGTTGTTGGCAAGGTTGGAGAATGCCCCTGATATAGTGATATTCTAGGTACCTCAGTTCCTATTATGCGTGTTGGTCCTTCACGACCATCTCAAGGACCTAGTGTTGGATTTTTGACCCCGATTCTATTATCTATGCCTTTTATTGCACCTCCAAGGGTTTCAACTCTGCCTGTTTCTGCCAGTGCTGCTATGTCCTTATCTGAGCAAAAGAGCTTTAGGAGATTTGTGAGATTGGCTCCCCCCAAATTTGATGGTATAGTTGGGGATGCGGCATATGACTTTCTGACAGAGTGCTAGGACCGGTTATTTAATTTGGATGTTCTGAAGGCCCACAGAGTAGCTTACACATCGTATCAATTCACAGGCATGGCCAGAGAGTGGTAGACGTTGATTATGGCCTGGAGGCCAATTGATGCTCCAGTGATAGATTGGAGGCAGTTTACTAAGATCTTTCTTGAGAGGTTTGTACCTTATATCATGATAGACATCATGATGAGTTCGATAGATTGGAGCAAGGTTCCATGACTGTGACTGAGTATGAGGCACGATTCCATGAGTTATCGCGCTATGCCATATCAGGTATTCCTACAAAGTTTGAGCGAATCCGCTGATTTGTGAAAGGGTTCGTAAGTTATCTACAGGAGGCCACAACCTTTCTTGTGTTATCTGGTGGTTAATTTTAGAGTATTGTTGATCATGCTAGAATGATAGAGGGCATTAGGCAGGCATGATAGGGTGGTGGTAAGAGGTCCCACTATCATGGTCAATTTGGCAGTGATGCACCAAGGGATACAGATTCTCAGAGGCAAGGCATATAGGGTTATCAGGGGAGACTAGTTCGTGCTACAATTCCTAGTGCAGATAATACAGGCAAGTCTAGATCTAGCCAGACTAGTTATGATGGTTCCTCTTGTTCAAGGATGCACAGGGGTTCTTCAAGTTACCTTTCACAGATTTACAGGTCCAGAGGTTGTTATGTGTGTGATGAGTTTGGCCACCGGGACAAGGATTGTCCCAAGCATACTCCTGCTTCTTTTTCATCGAGGACACAAACAACCCAGTCTACACCAGTCCTAGTAGCTAGAAGTGTTTCACAGAGTGCGAGGGGTAGCAGTAGAGGTTCTAGAGGTGGTGCTCGTAGTGGGACACAAGCTAGTGGTAAGTGTCAGGTTTGTTATGTCGTTCTAGGTCGTGCAGAGGCAGAGACATCAAATATTATAATTACAGGTATTATTCCAATTTTCCATCATTCAACTTTAGTATTATTTGACCCTGGGTCCACTTATTCATATGTTTCCACTTATTTTGCTAATGAAATTAATGGTGCGTGTAAGCCTCTTGATGTACCTATTTCTGTTTCTACACCTATAAGTGTGTCCTTAGTGGTGGATTGGGTATATCGAGGGTGTATTATGGTATCATCAAGTAGGGAGACCCAGGCCGATTTAATCCTTCTAGATATGCTTGACTTTGATGTTATTTTGGGTATGGATTGGTTGTCCCCTTATCATGTGATCCTTGACTGTTATGCTAAGACTGCGACTATAGCGTATCCAGGTTTACCTCATTTAGTGTAGACGGGTACCCCTAGTTTTTATCCTAATGGGGTTATTTCTTATGTTCAAGCTCGACGTATGCTAGAGCATGGGTGGTGAGGGAGTTCATGGATGTGTTTTCTACAGATTTATCGGGTGTTCCCCCAAATCGTGATATTGATTTTACAATTGATTTGGAGCCCAACACTAAGCCAATATCCATTTCTCCTTATCAAATGGCTCCAGCAGAGTTAAAGGAATTGAAGGAGCAATTAGAGGATTTGTTGAAAAAGGGGTTTATTTGGCCTAGTGTATCGCCTTGGGGTGCACTAGTGTTGTTCGTGAAGAAGGATGGTACTATTAGAATATGCATTGACTATCATCAATTAAACAAAGTGACCTTCAAGAACAAGTATCCCTTTCCTTGTATTAATGATTTATTTGATCAGCTCCAGGGTGCTTCAGTGTTCTCCAAAATTGATTTGAGGTCGGGGTATCACCAGTTGAGGGTTCGGGAGTTAGACATCCCAAAGACTGTTTTCATAACTCAGTATGGAAACTATGAGTTTGTAGTTATCTCATTCGGTCTAACTAATGCCCCTGCCGCTTTTATGGAGTTGATAAATCAAGTTTTCAGACCTTACCTAGATTCTTTTGTGATTGTATTCATTGATGACATTTTGTTATATTCCAAGAGTGAGGCAGATCATGTTCGTCACCTGAGGACTTTGCTCTAGAGATTGCATGAGGAGAAATTGTATGCTAAGTTCTCCAAATGCGAGTTTTGGCTCGAGTCTGTGACTTTCTTGGGTCATGTGATAAAGATGATATTATGGCTGATCCGGCCAAGGTTGCAGTAGTGCGTGATTGGGTGAGACCCACTTCGGTGACTGAGATCCGGAGTTTTATTGTGTTGACAGTTGATTGTCTTCGATTTGTTCAAGGATTCTCCTCTATTACAGCTCCTTTGGCCAAGTTAACTCAGAAGGAAGTTGCATTTCTATGGACCGATGAATATGATGCGAGCTTCCAGAGGCTCAAGGAGTTATTGACTTCAACACCTATTCTAGCATTGCTCGAAGCAGGTGTAGCTTTTGTTATTTATTGTGATGCTTCTGGTGTCGGTTTGGGTGGAGTATTAATGCATAAGGAAAAAGTCATAGTGTATGCTTCATGACAACTGAAGGTCTGTGAGCGAAGCTATCCTACTCATGATTTTGAGTTAGCTGCGGTGGTGTTTGTGTTGAAGCTGTGGAGGCATTATCTCTATGGAGTACACAGTGAGGCCTTCACAGACCATCATAGCCTTAAGTATATTTTCTCTTAGCCTAATTTGTACATGACGCAGCGGAGGTGGTTGGAGTTGCTGAAAGATTATGATATCTCTATTCTTTATCACCCTGGCAAGGCTAATGTAGTGGCGGATGCCTTGAGCTGAAAGCCTTCTAGTATGGGTAGTTTGGCATTTTTTAGGGCGGAGAAGAGGCCTTTAGCTTTAGAGGTTCAGTCGTTGTCCAAACAGTTGATCAGACTTGAAATCTCCCCATCTCATAGGGTATTGGCCTTCATTGAGGCTAGGTTTACATTGATGGATTAGATTCGTGCTCACCAGTTTAATAATGATAAATTATTTGTGATTCGGGACAAAATGTTGAGGAGTGAAGCTAAGTCGGCTTTTCTTGATTCTGAGGGAATGTTGAGGGTTAATAGGTGCATTTGTTTTCCTAAGGTAGGTGATTGAGTTCGCTTGATCTTGGAGGGGCTCATTGTGCTAAGTATTCCATTCACTTTAATGCGGAGAAAATGTTTCATGACTTGAAGCAACATTATTGGTGCCGTGGGATAAAAAGGGACATTGTGGAGTTTGTGGAGAAGTGTTTGAATTGTCAGCAGATTAAGTATGAGCATCAATAGCCAAGAGGTTTGATGAAAGGATGCCCATTCCTGAGTGAAAGTGGGAGCGTATTACCATGGATTTTATGATTGGATTACCCATGACACTAATTGGACTCAGTTTATGTTATTGTAGACAGGTTGACCAAGTTAGCTCACTTCATTTTGGTGAGGACTAGCCACAGTGCTGAGCAGCTAGCTAGGATCTATATATTCGAGATTATTAGATTACACGGGGTGCCTATCTCTATTGTGTCATATCGAGGTTCGGTGTTCACATCTCATTTTTGGAACGCATTGCAGCATGGTTTGGGTACACAATTAGACATGAGTTAAGCATTTCATCCCCAGACCGGTGGCCAGTCCGAGCGGACTATTCAGGTATTGGAAGATATGCTTAGGGCCTGCATAATTGATTTTGGTGCTCGGTGGGACCAACACCTACCCTTAGCAGAGTTTGCTTATAATAATAGTTATCACTCTAGCATTCAGATGGCTCCATTTGAGGCATTGTACGGGCATAGGTGTCGATTGCCTATTGGGTGGTTTGACTCAGTCTCTACTGATGTATTAGACACTGATTTACTCATAGATGCTATGGAGAGGGTGCACCTGATCCAGAGTCGACTGTTGACAGCCTAGAACTGACAAAAATACTATGCCAATCGGAGAGTTCATCCCTTCGAGTTCATGGTAGGGGATTATGTGTGGCTGAAAATCTCACCCATGAAGGGTGTGATGAGGTTCGGGAAGAAGGGAAAGCTTAGCCGGAGGTTTATTGGCCCATTTGAGATTTTGAGGAGAGTAGGTGAAGTAGCATATGAGTTGGGTTTACCACCTAGATTGTCAGTTGTTCATCCAGTATTCTATGTCTCTATGCTCCGAAAATACATACCGGATGAGTCCCATGTTATTTCTTATGATGAGGTAGAGATGGGTCCAGATTTAACTAATAAGTAGGAGCCACTAGTCATTCTAGATAGACAGGTTCGTATGTTCAGGACTAAGGAAAACGCTTCATTAAAGGTTCAATGGCGACATCAACCTGTTAAGGAGGCCACTTGGGAGACAGAGTCAGATATGCGTGCTCGATATCCTCAGCTTTTCGAAGCTTCAGGTACTTTCTTTTACCTTATGTTCAAGGACGATCATGATTCTTAGTGGTGGATAATGTAATGACCTATTAGTTCATTTAGATAATTATTCCTCTCATTTTTATAAAATATCCTTCTCGTAAATTTTAAATCGATATTTTGGGCTATTCACTAATTATTATTAGTTAGTTAGTGGGTAAATATGGACAATTGATCTAATTGAGGAACTAAATTGTATTTATTTAATACCCCATATACCTTAACCCATATATTAAAATAGGTTAGTGGGGTTCAACACTTTCAAAAGAAAAAGGGGACCGAACAAGACGATGCCTTGTCAAGCTAAATTTGGTGCGTGCATGAGTATTTAGTTTTCATAATTATTCTTCACTCAAATCACTTGTTAAATGGTGAATAACATTAATATGATAGGAATGTACATAGAATGTTGGAGAGGCTATTGTTAAGGAATATTAGAATTAATTATAATAGGAAATTTTGATGAGATTAGCCGCGGCAAATCGTGAGTAATGAACTGCTGCACGTAGTGGGTTAAGCATTGATGTTTTTGGTCAACAAATTGTTACTAGGGAAGTTAAGTTGTTGGAAAGGCTAAGTAATTGGTCAAATTTCTTTTGATTTTCTTGTCCTCTGCAAAACAATCTCCATAATCACTTGATAAGAGTTGTATTATAGCATATAAAATATTATTACATTATGTTATTTAGAGAAATTAAGAGTTAACCCTAGGTTTGAAGCTTAGAGAAACTAATTTTGGGTTTGGGCTAGACACATAGTGATACAGGTGCCATTGAACCCCTTATCGCTTGCATGTTTCGTTCTTGATAGAGAATTGTCATTTTGAGAGTTGAATTCAAAGTCCATCTATTCAGTAGAAGCGTTCGAGTATGGTTCTGGTATTGAGGTTGGTTTGACTATCCTTCTTTGAGATTGGGTTTGAGTTATTGAATATCCTTATGTTTTAATCTATTGAATGGGATTGTATCATCTGTTGGGTTGATAATTCTTATTGTGGTGCTAGTGTGAGGGCTTTGATTGTCTATGTGTTTCTTCGAGAGCATGTGAATCCTAAATTGAGAACTTTGATATTTATTGTGCTTATTGAGAGGAATATTGCATCCATAATTGTGTCTTTATTACATGCATCCTCATACTACATGTCATGACATTTTGAGAAGTTGTGAATGGTAATTCGTATCATGATTCCTTGACCACAAACACTTGGGCGACAAGGTAGTTGATACATTGAGATTATTATCATGATTCCTTGACCACGAGTACTTAGGTGGCAAGGCAGTTGATATATTGTGATTGAGGTTTCTGCGAGGTCCCCATGGGTCCTCTTAGTCTATGGAGTCTTAGCTCGATGGGGATATATACAATAGGTTGTGCGATGGTCTTGATACCACCTTGCATTGCATTGCATATCATATCATTATACTACTTGTGGTTGTTTTGGATTGACTTATTTGAGAGTATATATTTACTTTATTCACATCATTCTATATGAATTGGCAGCACCGATACCGGACTGGTTTTTCTGTTGCAGGTGGAAGCTTTCCTATATTATTTCATATTTTATTTAATTTCTGATTTCCAGTCAGTCAAACCTACTGGGTACATATTATGTGTACTCACACCTACTACTTTCCAGATTTTTGTCAAGATTATCCACGTGGTAATTGAGTTGCTCATGCACTCTATTCATACCAGATCTAGTAGTGAGACTCAGGGTGTCGAGTTTCCATTGGATTCTATCTTAGTTATTTCATCTTTAGTTTTATTTGAAGATAGAGAGATACTCATTTCACTAGTTTTGTATTAAATGCTCTTTATACTCATGACACCAGGTTCTGGGATATGATTTTCATGTGGAGACTATTTATCTATTGAGTTTGCATTCTTTTAGCGGACTTTAATTCAGGGTTTGGATATTCAGTGTGTAACACTCCAATTTTTTTTTAAGATAAGACCGAGTCATCTTTCATATGATATAGGATTTTAATTAAGGATTCTTAATTGATCATAGATGTTAAAGTCAATTTCTTAGTATGAGAATAGAATTGGAGCTGATATGAGTTCGTAGTTCTAATGTTTGATTTTATAAAAGTTAGGTGAACCAATGACTTGTAAGTTGTATATACGTGCTAGGATCAATTCCTAAGTATTTTAAGTATGTAAAGTATGATTCAGAGTCATAAGGGATCTTATAAATCAAGCCAAGTTCAAAGAATTTCTAGCAACTAAGTTTTCGTATGAGTTGATAGAAGGGTCAACTTCAAACCGCCATATCTACTAAAGTATAATGAGTTGGATGACCCATAATATATCAAATCGAATATATTCGAATTAGATTTCCAACGCATCTTATTTTGCATTAATCAGAGTTCGGAGTAGACCATTTTAGTGGAGAGGTGCAGAGATATCTGAAAGTCCGTGCTCGGAGCGCGTCGCGGACCCTCACTAAATAAGTTAATGACGTTTTTTCTTTATAGTTTGAGGGTATTTTTATCCTAAAACCTTTGGGGTCTAGTTATGGTCCCCAAAACATATAAAACATCAGTTTTCATGATTAAATCCCTCTCCCTTCTCTCCTAAATATAAACACTCAAGAATCATCAAGAATATCATCAAGTTAGGATTAGCTTCCAAGATTCCTCCTCAAGGTAAGTTATTCTTCATGAATTTCAAGTTACCCAACCCAAATTTCTTCATCTATTCATGAAGCTCTAATAGGATTTTAAATCATAACCTAGGGTTTCAAGAAAACAAATTCAAAAATCCCAAGAAAGGATTTCTTGACTCTTCTTCTTCAAGAATTATGGTTTTTCATCAAGAACTCTAAAGAATCTAAGCCAAGAATTCAAGAATCAAAGATAATTATTTCAATCAATGTCCTTCCAAGTTCTTTCACTTTAAAAGAAGTGCGAAGATTGAGGATTTTCTCCAAAAAAGAGAAGAGAAGATCGCAAAATTTCCCCAAACTTCAACCAATGATTTCTCGCTCTATTTTGACCGGATTTGAGCGATTCAAAAGGCTAAATTATATATTTTTTGAGGAGAACACCATCCGAGTTTCAGAAATTGATTTTGGTCCATCGTTTCAGGTAAAATTCGTGATCTTGCTGCTGCATTTTTAATATATGTTGAAAACTTTAACATGCGATTTCTTCCTCATATTAGCTCCATTTTTGAATTGGTTTCTGCCATTGAATTTCTTATCACTTGGGGAACATTTTCATGTATAAATTTTCAGATACCAATGGTACTTTTCTGGCGATGAAATTTTTGGACCGTTTACCCTTTTTAACTGAATTAATTGATTTTAGTGTCGTTAGAGTCATTATATAATTATGATGCTATATTTGAATAGATTTTGGTGATCTAGAGTGTCATAAAAGGGAGAAACTTTGGAATTAATGTGATTCGAGACTTTATATAAGACAAGTGAATTTCTTAACCTTTGTTAAGTATATAGAATCTTGTGCTTCTTATGTGAGGTGCTGAGAATGATTTATGTAGGCTTTGATTGAAATATTTTGAATTAGGTAATTATCATATGTTGATATTTGACTTGTGAATTAATGATGGAGGTTTAGTATATGTGAAATAGGTGTTTAGTATATGTGAAATAGTGATTATTTGTTATTGATATTAAAGTGATACTTACTTTTAGATGTGAATGTTATTAAGGTTGTGATGGTATTGAGGATATGCCAACATTTATGGTATTGAGCTACCCATTCTTGATTTTGAGATATATGAATTTGTATGGCATCTTGCATATATTATTTCCAGGAACATGATTATTGTGTATTTACAATGCGTCTGTTGGATGATCCAAGAAAAGAAATGTAAAGCCGAAGGGAAATAGTTCCGGCTAGTGAAAAAGAAAGAGAATTAAAGAGGATGTACTATGATTCGAGGGACATGTCACACACCCCGATGAATACTATGATTCGAGGGTCGTTTCGCACGCCGCAATGATTACTATGATTTAAGGGACGTGTTGCATGCCGCGATGGAAACTATGATTCTAGGGTCATGTCAGATGTCGCGATAGATACATGGTGCATGTGTGGCCCCCATGGGTTCTGATTGAGGCATGTTTATGATCAGTGGATGTGTATCACTAGGACAGACATGCATCATTCTACGTGACATTGCATTGCATTGCATTACATCTCATTATCATTTATAAACGTGTGAGTGTTTTGCGAAACTTGTGATAGATGCACTTGATCCCTAGTGTTGTTGATATATAATAGTTGTTGTGGTTATTGAGCTATCTGTTATGTACATTGTGAACTATTATGCTGGACAAATTTTATGCAGGTTGTAGTTGTGGGGGTTTGGTTCGAGTGTTGGAGGTACCGGTATTCTATATTACTTAATTTTGTGCTTAGTAGTTCACTTGCTGAGTACCATGTGTTTGGTACTCATCCCCCTTGCAATAACAATTTTGTAGGTTGCGAGCCCGAATTATCGTGATACTCTTCACTCTTCCTTGTACAAGGCTTTCTATGAAGATTGTGAGAGGTAGCTATTTGTCATCCCAGCTGACTTCTTACTCCTATTTATGATTTTATTTTATTCTAGAGACAATATCATCTAATACTTATGATTTCTTTTGAATCTATTGTAATACATTAGAAGCTTGTGCATGTGACAACCAGGTTTTGGGGGATTTTCATTAAGTTGACTTATTATCCGTAATTGAACTTTCATTTTTATTATAATTTTGCGCTTTTAAGGTTACAGTGGGTTGTATGCTGACTTGTCTTGGTGGGATAAGACGAGTGCTATCATGCCCATTTTTGGGTCGTGACAGTTGGTATCAGAGCCTAGGTTTATAGGTCTCACGTGTACACAAGCTGAGTCTAAGTAGAGTCTCAAGGATTGGTATGAAAATGTCCGTACTTATCTTTGAGAGGCTATGGAGACTGTTAGGAAACTTTCCTTTATTTATTCTTTTTTATCGTGCGTGGTTATGTTCGTTGGTATTGAGTTATGCTTGTATTCTTTTAATGAGATGGCAAGAGTGATGACTGATTGAGGCTTATAGTTAGAGATATATATCCATTAGGTAACTAGTGAATGGATGAGTCGATGGCCATAAGCGTGATGAAAAAGTCGAAAGCACCCCAAACTAGAAGGAAGTGTATGTTGAGGTGTTGTAGTATTCATACTATTGAGGATAAAGTGTAGTCTTAAAAAAGGGAAAAGAGTACTTTTTATGTGATAGATCAAAATTAGACTTATGATTATATGTGAGAGTTCATGAGATTCATAGAATTATAAGCTTAGCCAGATAAGGAGGTATAGTGAATGGGTGAGTGGTACGTGAGTTGTGAAGAGGGAATGTGTTGATTGATTACTCGCTATGAGATATTAGTAGCATTATGTTCCCTAAATTTTTACCTAGCAATTGCAAGTCGGCGTTAGAGAGGTATGTGATGGATGCACATGTTAGTGCTAGACCCTAAGCTTGAATTTTGAGGAGTAGTGTTAAAAAGGAGATAACATGATGATAGTGATAGTCATTGTTGGAGATTTGACCTAAGAGTCTTGTTGTAGTGCGTGTTCAATGATTAAGATGTTGGCTGGCAAGGAGCATGGTACTTGGAGTAGAGTAGAAGTACCCCTAGATGGAGATAGTGAATTAAGGGAGAAGTACTAGGATAGAGAAGGCTTAAGAGGTTTAGGATATGTAACCATGATTGTGTACAGATGGGTGAGGCTCTAAGTTATGACAGTTACGAGAATTCGTATAGTATATTTGAGTTGTTGATGTGGAGTAGGCTGATGTAAGTAATTTTTGTAGTCACAAGAAGCTAAGCGATTGGGGCATATGAATAGATGATGATTAGTTCTCCATAATAGTCTAAGTCTTATACAAATAAGTTTATGAGAGCACAGTGGTTGAACATTAGCAGGCAAAAAAAAAGATGTTAGAGTGTAATAATTGTGGAAAGTGATCATGTACACCATTAAAAGTAGCAAATAGAGAGAGAGAGAGAAGGAGTTCCATAGAGACATGAGGAAGCTAAGAGTGATATCGTTGAAAAGAGTCTGAGTGACTAGTAATATGTATATGACCATAGAATAACAGAAAGGTTTTAGATGCATATTCTTGAAGATAGTGATTCCTTGACCGTGTGGAGATATATCCTTATAGCCTAGTAGAGAAAATTGATTCACACATTTAGAGAGAGGACCTTGAGAGCTAAGGGGGAGATGATGATGTGAGGAATCGAAGTAGATCTTGAGTTTTTGGATTATGATAGGATAATAAAGATGAGATATCAATTCTTTTCCGCCTCATATAGTCCTTATACTTCAGCTGAGGTAGCATTCCTTTCCTTCAGGTGTATGACAGTTCGTACCTATGGCTTAGTCCCATGCACATCATGTTGCTTCCCGATCATGCTGAGTTTTGAGGATGACAAGCAATGAATTCATTCATTAATCTTGATCTTACCCCCATGAATCCAAGAGTTTCTAGTCCTATGTTGAATGTGATGTGACTTGAGTTTTACACCATGCATAGTTCTGTTAACACAGAATGAGACTTGATAGACGAGAAAGATTATAATCTATGAATGTTCTTAGATAAGATTTCTCGATTGAATAGTGCTAATGATCTTTCGTTCCAAGCTCTTTGAGTAATCTAGCTTTCCAGCCTTGATAGAAGTGTTGATGATAGTAGAGAGGTGAAGGTTAATGAGAGATAGTGAGAGTTCTCGATTCTGATGTCATCTTACGCATGCACTGACCTTCAGCTTGTTATTCCATTATTGATGGTAGGATGTAAAGTATCAAGTTTCAAAGGTATGATCTTGTTTATTTTGCATGGAGAGATAGTAGTTTGAGGTTTTGCAAAAAGGGGGAAGTAATGAGTTCCTTAGGGTTCAAATTGTGATGTTGAGAGTAGTAGATTGAGGATGAGGGTAGATAAGGAGTGAGTGAGTGTATCCTTATTATGGTATTGGTGTTAAACTTGTGTCATGTAGGGATAGAGATAAGAAGGAGGGAGGTCAAACCTTATGATGAACAGTAGATAGGTAAGAGTATGTTAGTGTGACTTTGAGTGAGAACTCATTAAATGGTGGAGGTAGAAGTGCTAAATCAGCTTGAAAATTCTAAAATATAGTTGAAGTGGTCAGAGTGATAGGCTTGAATTCGGGGTCATTGTTATGTGAATATTGAGGATAGACTAGTGAAAACTTCATAATAAGGGTTTGAGGAAGAGTAGTGAGGTAGTGAAAAGGACTAGTGATCTTTTAATGAATGTCCCTGTGGAAGTTTAGAGTTGAGTATTGAGGAATTACTTTGTAAGAGTATGAACATCTAGGGAATAACACCTTGAAGCTTAGAACTAGGCTTGAATGGAAGAGGAGGAGATGGTTAGATGGGAATTTGAGTAAGAGCTATAAGCTTAAGTTGAGGGAGTAGAGTTCCATGAAATGAAGTACAATTGAGATGAGGTTCTAAGCTTGAAAATTGTATATAGAGTATTGTGTATTGATGGTCCCATTCCCCATTAGAGTTGATGGCTTCCTTCCTGAGTTTGAAACGCTGATTGTCGAGGTGTTCAAATGATTAGAATTGACTGCGTTGTAACATTTCATTTGTGGTTGATGGTGAAAATGTCTTAAAGAGTATATTTACTCTTGATTGGAATCGATTTGTCTTCTCTGAGTGACGTGTGACAGTCCAGATTGGCTGATTGAGTATTGAATGGAGTCTGGATTGTTATTCATGCCTGACAATGCGAATGTTGAAGGTAATGTCCTTACCGTTAACTAAATTGAGTGTATTTTCTTGAGAGGGTTGTCTATTCTTTAGTCTAAATAGGGATTTTTGATAGTGATGAGGAGTCGAATGTTTGATTGACAGATGGGAGTGTCAAGATGAATTATAAGTCTATTTGCGCCTTAATATCCGCCTTTACTCATCATTCGAGGACGAATGATCCCAAGGGGAGATAATGTAACACTCCAATTTTTTTAAGCTAAGACCGAGTCATCTTTCATATGATATAAGATTTTAATTTAGGATTCTTAATTTACCATAGATGTTAAAGTCAATTTCTTAGTATGGGAATAGAATTGGAGCTGATATGAGATCGTAGTTCTAATGTATGATTTTATAAAAGTTAGATGAACCAATGAATTGTAAGTTGTATATACATGCTAGGATCAATTCCTAAGTATTTTAAGTATATTAGGTGTGATTTAGAGTCATAAGGGATCTTTTACATTAAGCCAAGTTTAAAGAATTTCTAGCAACTAAGTTTTCGTATGAGTCGATAGAAGGGTCAAATTCAAATAGACATATCTACTAAATGAGTTACCAAATCAAAGATATTCGAATTAGCTTTCCAACGCATCTTAGTTTGCATTAATCAGAGTTCGGAGTAGAAAGTTATGACCATTTTAGTGGAGAGGTGCAGAGCTATCTGAAAGTACGCGCCCGGAGCGCGTCGTGGACCCTCACTAGATGAAATAATGACATTTTTTCTTTATAGTTTGAGGGCATTTTTATCCTAAAACCATTGGGAGTCTATTTATGGTCCCCAAAACATATTAAACATCAATTTTCATGATCAAAACTCTCTCCCTTCTCTCCTAAACATAAACACTCAAGAATCATCAAGAAAATCATCAAGTTAGG
>JAOTQR010007135.1:0-18494 GCA_025774065.1 Solanum ossicruentum | reverse complement strand
TTAAGATTGGTCTTGAGTTTGGGACTTGAATTTAGGGTGAAATATGAGTCTAAATGTTTGAGTGAGTTTTGGGGAATATTTAGGATGATATGAGGGTGAAAAAAGCCTAAGTATATGTATTTTCAAGAGTGGGAGCCCTTAGGCCCTAGACTTAAAGCTGTTGCACCGAAGTCAAGAGAAAATAAGACCAAATCGGACTGCTCACTAGAAATTGCATTTTCTGCATAGGTGAGTTTTACGAAAATGGGCATAAATCCTTCATCCGAACTCTAAATGAGGTGATGCAAAATGTGTTGGAAAGCTAACTCAATGGGTTTCAGTTGGTAGGTTGCAGACCACCCAGTTCTTTGTGTTCTAAGAGATATGCGCATTCAAAGTGGACCCCACTAAATAGCATATTTTGCGATTTTCGGATTTTGATACGGTTGCTCTATAATTCAGGTTAGACCCATTCCCCACTCAATTTGACCCCCTAAACAAGAATATGAATTTAGATTTTCAAAATAACAAATAGATTTTTAGATATATGGAAAACAAGATTCCGGGCACTTTCGAGGAACGTTTTTGAGCACTTTTATTTATGTCGTTTCAGTAACACAAATAATGCAATGCATAGAAGATGAAACAACACATGAACTTTATTTAGTAGAAAGAACTTGTGTATCTTGGTATTCAAGTATGTATGCAGATTTGCAAATGACTATGTATGGTAGCATATGTACATGTGAAAGAGTGGAGACATGGTTAGTAGTTGTGTCAGAGTTGGTAAGTTCTTTTATGTGCCAAGGATGGATATATGTTTCATGCCAAATAACACAAAATCAGTAGCCTTACATACCTCGCTGTACGACCTCGCTATTACCTCGAGATAATCTTAATTTCCTCCAAATATTAATCTATAATATAGTAGGTAATAAAACTAGCATTAGCAGCCAATAGATCCATCTTGGTAGCCCAATCTCATAAAAAAATAATACAGCGGCGGCAACCGTGTAATTATAAGCCCGAGCGTGTTCTTTCAACCTTTTCGCCTCGAATCATATTTCCTAATAAACATTCTCATATACATATCATATGCAACTTCTTTTAGTGTCATAAATGTCTCACAACAGCCAACAAAGTACAACACATAACAATTACACACAACATACAAGTAAGCAACATGGTATTACGTATTAACACTACATTTCAACGTCAACAATCCCAGACCTATTCAAACTTTAAGCAAATTGTATCCAACATTTTTACACATAAAAATAGTCTTACAATATTCCAAAAATAGTCCCAAAGTAGGTGGAGGTCGTGAACCAATAATTCCCCATTACCAGCCCAGAAGTTTCTTTAAAGAGCATAATTAAGATATCCTACAGTAAGTCATTTTTGCGGACTGTAATAGTGATGAAGCAGACTGGTTACATCACTACCAAGCTAAACTTTGTTAAAAACATAAGTCTTACTTCTTAATCCACCTAACCAAGAAGAGAAAAGACTCTTAATTAACAAGAAAAGTGTACAACAATCCTTAGGACACTTGCTTTCTAAAATTTCAGCACAAGTTTAAGCAGCCTAGTCCTCTTGTTTTTCATGAACAATCATACTAAAAACACAAGTATCTTTACTTATCTTTATCTTCAAGGTTTAGGGCCACTTTAGGAACCCTAGAAGTCTCTTGTGGCTGCTTGGTGAAGTCAAGAAAGAGTAGAGAGAAAACTTAAGGAAAGCTGATTTTTTTTTTCAAAGTTTAGAATGTCTAAAAGATGCTGATTTTTAAGCCATTTTAAGGGACTCTTTGGCCGACTTTCTCTTGAGGTTTTGACCCAATATTAACACATACTAACAAGATAATAATGCAGAAGCTTGTCCCTCTCACTTGGGCCTAACGGGTCTCAAAGTTGATGGGCCTTGGTTGCCCACTTTTCCTAATTTCTCTTCACTTATTTTTGGACCAATAGTCAAATGGCTTGTGATGTACTTAGGCCATTTTATTATTCATCTTAGCATGTAAATATTGTCCATTTATGATGCTAAAACATGAGCTAAATCCACATCCTTAACCCAGACTTTATTTATTATCAAACTTGGACAGATTCGGCGTCGAACCTCGTCTCCGTCTAGCTAGCAAATTTAAGCTAAGCAAGTAGGTGACTCACCTGCTAGCTTCCTTAGTCCTACAAGCACCCTACTTATTTCACTTCGTTTAAGGAAATGATCTCCTCAATTCGACTTAAAACTTGTATACACTGGACCCTCTTAAGCGTTAGATGTACATATCATCCTCTAATATGAGACTCAAGCACTTTTAAAATAAGGTGCTAATTTGATGAATCCATATCATATTTAATGTGCATAGGACTAGTACATGTAAGGTGTGGGGTGTTACACTTTTTATTTTAATTTGAGGGGCATTCTGGTCAATTTCCTACCCCTTCTAAACTTAAAATACGATCAAATAAGGTCATTTTGATGAGTAAAAAGGGTATAAAATCATATTCTAAGTCCTTTTTCTAAACACTTCAAAGATTAGGGCTTGAGAGAGAAGAGGAGGAAGGCTAGATTGAAGAATTCAAGGATAATTCTCGATGGTTGATTGCAAAAGCTTTATCCCAGGTATGTAAGGCTAAACGAAAAGCATGAGATGTTTCTCTCATATGCCCTATAGATTGTCTTAGATGGGAGTGAAGGTTCTTGAGTCTACATGTATGATTCTTGATTATTTCATTAAAAAAATTATAATTTTTACATGTGTTTACATATGTTGACGATCATCATAAACATGCTTCCTTGAATTGAATATTTTCATAAGGTATTGCATAAACCCTATCTGTTAACTTTTAAAAACATGCATGAAAGAAGATAGAGATTGGTTTAGAGACTTGATTCAGACTGTCGACTATGATTGTGATATTAGAATGATGATGAGTTGATAGAATTTGATAGTCCCTTAAGTCTTCATAAATGAACTCTAATGATTGTCTATTTTATTGTTCCCTAATAATTGTTGTTAGCTTTGAGCTATTGATTGAGATGTTGATAGATGAGATGATTAGACTCTCTATGAGACTAATTGAAAGATAGTGCCTCTAGGAGGCTGATTGAGATGATTTGATTGAGATAGTTTGATTGTATGGATTGTTTTATGAGCAACGAGTCATGGGGGGAGTATCAAGCACCCATATGAGTAAGAGTTAACCCAACTCGAACTCGTCAAAGTACATAGCCGAAAGTAGGTGAGGATTAGGACCATCATATCACTTTATGTTGGCGTGCCCTCAGATTAGAAGTCCCTGAAATCAATAGAGGACTTATATATTGATGACTCCATTTGGGTTTGTCCATGTGGTTTCGATTCATTCTCTACCTGGCAAGTACAGAATGGCTATGGCAACATTGGTGTGATTGTTGTACAGTCACTAGCTCATATGTGATTGTTTCGGATAAAAGAAACTCCAAGGTTCCCAAACTATGTAATCTGAGTGAAGATGAGATAAGCTAGGATGTTATGAGATGAATTGAGTAAAGTCACTTTGAGATGAGTCCCTGTGAGATGAGTCTGATTTGATTGATGAGGTGATTGGTTGATGGGTCACTTTTCTACTCTTTATTCTTACTTTAGGTAGACATTTGACATGTTGATTGTTATTATTTCGAGTCGATTGTTGTTTTTATATTATTCTACCCATTTAGGTTTCATTTAGCTATTTTACGTAACGTACATTTCATGTACTGACGCCTCTCTAGCACTATAACATTTTATGACGTAGATACGCAGGATAGAGGTTATCAACAGGCGTATTGTTGAAAGATCATTGGACGTTCAGCAGATTGGTGAGCCTCCCCTACTTTGGAGGATTCATTACTTATTTTCATCTTGCTTTAGAGTTAGATTTGCTTAATTTTATTTTGATTGAGGTAGTCATAGGTCTGTCATTAGCACAACCTAATAGTGATAGAGGCTTCATAGACTATAGTCGGATGTTGATGTTGAGACTTGTGAGCTAGTTTCTTTCTACCAGCTTTCATTATATATTTAATTAAGACTACATGATGAGATGTGCCAATTTATTTCTCCTTTATCTTTCGCAGATTAGTAAGATTGTTAATTGAATGGATGTGATGAGGCTAAGTGGTGTTTGCTTAAGGTCTAGCAATAGTCTCTAGGTGCCGACCACGTCTTGGGTCCCCTCACGGGGCATGACATTAACCCTCAATGCTAAAATTTCTATTCATAAAACGTAAAAGTTGCATCAATTATAAAAATGTTTAAGTTCTTAATTCTACTCAAAATTGATTGCATAATTTTACCCAAATTGAAAATGATGATAATTTAAAACAAATTTAAATATCATTAATTATTTGATAATGTTTTTAACTAACCAAATTTGCAAGATCAAAATGTTAATTAACATAACTTTATTATTGTAATGACCCTCCAGATCATTTTTGTAGTTCTACGACTACCTTATTGATTTCTGCATATTTATATTGACCTCAGACCATTGGGCATTTGAAGGGGCTGGTGGGGTGGTTATTGGTTGGGTTGTTTGGGAGTTATATGAATTTTTGAGTTAACCCCGAGGTGTTATACCCGTAAAGTGATTTATTGAGTAAATTCCTAATGAACGACCTCAAACTGGAATACTGACCATTTCTTTAGCTCCAGAATGGTCGAATTAGGCTAGAGTATATCCGGTGCAATTATATCGTGGATTGCAAGTTTAGCCACAATCTATTAATAGTTGACTCAGTCAATGATCTTAGGAACATACTATGAGTGAGAATTTTGATAGTGAATTTCTCTTCGGAATATCAATTTTGGTCTAGGTCATCCCGTCGTTTGATACTAGGGACTTCCAGATTTGATTTAACCCCCGAGGGCTTTCCGCTAAAAGTTGCGTATAAAGAAGTGGGACCTTACTTTATTGTAGGAAGCTCCATTAGAAATGTCAATAGTACTGTTGGGTTTGGAACATCAAAATCCATAGGGATACATAGTTCATTTGTAAAAATCGGAGTCTGATAAGTCCGAAACTATGAAAAAGGGTGGAATGTTTAATGGGGAGGGGTGACATGGCACGTCCTCCTTCTGCCACATGGCAAATTCTATTGCAGCTACTTGGCATCATCTTTGTAGAATCATATGTATGTGTGTGTGTGTGTGTTTAGGAGCGAGATTATATATTTGTTTTTATATATTTGTTTCCTCCAACTTTGCATCACTTTTTCGAGCTCATCTTTGATCTGATTTAAGTGATTCAAAAAGCTACGTGACTTGGTTTTTCGCAAAAAACATCGTGGTGAAGTAGGAACTTGATGTTGGCATCGAAATTGGTAAAAACTTTACACAGTTATGTATCGACCATTTCTCAATGGAATTAAGTAAAATTTGTATCTAAGTTGTTCGATTTTTTGAAAGGAACATTGTGACATACTTGGATCTTATTAATTTGACTGTATTTTTGTGAAAGTTGACCGAGTAGTAATGTAAGAGATATTTTCGATATCAAGTACGATTTCGTTTTGAACTATTTCTCTGTCTGCTGAGATCTATTTTGGGCTCACTTTCTAGATATGGACTTGGGGTAATGTAGGGATTATTTTACAAGATTGGTTGAAAGTTTAGACATGGGCCCTATTTTTCCCCGCTATAGTCGTAAATGATGTAATTCACCCATTTCTTGAGATAGTACAGCCAAACTGATCGTGTTGAGACCATGAATTATATTTTGACAGCTGAGCAGCTTCAGGATACTGTCAAAAAGGATGTGTTATGACCCAAAATAGGGCCTAGACATGATACAGTGCAAGAAGAACTCGAATGGACCCCAAGCAAGCCTTATAAAGCATCATTACACATCCTTGGTCGTGGAAGCAATAAATCAAGCATCAAAGATAAAAGAATGGGGAAACGGGGTTAAGGGAAGAACTTGCACAATATCATGGTCAAAAGAACAAGAGTTAAATTCATACCATAGATACATAACATGTCCAACAAACACCTCTAATACATAGATAATAGCTGGTGGCCAAGATAAAGTAACCGGGTTCACCCTCATAGTCAAATAAACAATAAAGATGAATGTATCAATACATAATATAAGAAACATAGACTAGGTCCCCGAAGTTGAGGACTCACCAACTAGTTTGAATAACATCGAACTAGCCACGTGGAGGAGGATGATCAACTTGCACACCGGTTCCTACATGGTGAAATCATGTAGGCATAGAGTATACATTAGTATGTTTGAATATACTAAGATTTTAGGATGCAATGCAACAATAGATAGGCATCATTATCAAAATGTATAATATTAAGCAATAGGCATAATATAAATATGACATGTATGATCAATGCTTAAGTAAAACATGTATACACAACTCATGCTCATATAAGATATCATATGTGTAGAAGAGAACAAGCTAGCTATTCAAGGTATAAACCCCTTGGTGGTTGTGTGGTATAAACCCCTAACAGGGTTGATGGTAATCACACCATACCAACATGGTGACAAAGTATAAACCCCTCACATGGTTACCGAGGCTCTTGTCCCCCCGGATCGAGTATGGTCTAATCCAATAAATTATATCGAGTATATCATATACATAAGCTCATTTCATCATCAAATAGTCATTCATATCATATCTCATATTTTGGACCTTCAGCTCCTCAAGAAACCACATCCGGACATTTTATCACACTTAGAGGGTGTGAAGTTGTAGTATAAAACCAAGCAAATTTGAGATGAAATCATGCAAGAAAACCCATTGTAAAACCATCAATCAACACTTGCAACACCCTCATTACATATACTTCAAAACCGCTTATCAAATCTTACAATAGATCAAAGATTTATAGCTCAAAACATTGCAAAATAGTCACAATTGTACATAGCTTTAACATAGTGTGCAGTGAAGTTCATAATGATCAAAATTCATTTGTAAATCAAATTTAAATCACGCAATTTATGTAAAAGGAGGCTTAGGTATCATGGTTCAAGGAACCCATGAAAGAAACCCACATAGCTTAGCTTGGAGATTAAATTGCTGAAGATTAGAGATGGAGACTTGAAACTTGAAGAAGAACTTTAAAGGAGAACCTTAGCTTGGGATAAGGGTTTGAGACTTGAATCTTGAGAGAAATATAAGACTTAAGGGTTTGAATGAGTATTGGGGAATGTTTAGGATGGTATGAGGGTGAAATAAGGATAAGTATAGGTAAAAACGCATTTGGGAACACTTACGCCCAAGACTTCAAAGTCTTGGACCAAGTACCAAAAAAAGTCTCTAAATTACACATTGTTTTAGCATTTATGAAAAATTCATAATTCACTTCGGTTGCTTAAAAATCGGGGTTAGACCTTTTTACTCCCTAATTTGGATCCTTTGGACAAGAATTCGGAGTTGGATTTCAAAATAATGAACGGATTTTGAGATATATGAAAATTAAAATTTTGGGCATTTTGAGGCACGTTTTTGGGCACTTTTTGTGGTCGTTGCAATATCTCCCCCTTGGGAACATTCGTCCCCGAAAGTAAAAGAGATGTATAAGATAAGAGTGACCATTAACAAATCAGCCCCCAACAAGAATGCAACATTACACTTAAAACACCATTTTCAGAATCTCAACATAAGTATAAAATCATCATAAACTTGCCAATTTAAACATGAATGCATATGAATGACGTAGGGGCTGAAACCTAAGACTTGGAACCACATGAAGAACTTAGTTGCTATCTTAGGCTTGATAAGAGTGAGTGGGGTATGAATATGGCTCCCATAAAATTGCTTTGGCTTCCTTGGAGACACCTTTGACTTGATGATCCTTTCAAGAGGGCCTTAATAAACACCACATCCTCATTAATCAACTTCTCCATTCATCCATCCAACACCTCCACCGGGACCTTCTTCCAAGTCAACTTATCCTCCACATCACCCACCATCTCAAAAAGTTCCATAGCACTAGAGCCACCAACACGTCTCCTCAGCCTATAAACATGAAGAACCAAACAAACTATAATCAAATCCTTAGGAAAATCCCATCCACATACAATCTTACGAACTTTCTCTACACACTAAAAGGTATCACAACCATAAACTCATTTGTCAACCTTAACCACACCTATTCCACTTGTCTCTACGAACTACCATCTCCCTCTAGGAGACTACTTCGACTTTACCATCTAGCCACCAAAAACTTCCAACTCTAATAAGGCGAAATTAAGGTCTTGCTTAATCTAGACCTCTTAACCAAGGAAGAGTTGAAACCGTCAAGAATCCTATACTACCATGCTCAACTTCCCTTAACCTAATTTCCAATCTAACCAACCGATGGACCCCAATAGTCTCCTCCTTGCCACCATCAACAACACATGCTAAGCTACCTAGAGCACCGACCGCAACATTACCCTTACCGGGGAAAGGTAATACACACCCATTTCATAATCTTTAAGAATTCTAACCACCTTCTTGCAATGCACACCTATCATATATAGCAAAAAACCTCTCATTTCCCAATGGCTTGTAACACTACCCCCAAATGATTCACAAGCATTAAACAAATCATTACCTCATCACTAGAGACCACCACAAACATACCATGGTAGAGTTTTAATACCCTATTCATCAAACCCAACAAACACAACCAGTGTATAAGCCACCTAACAACTCCATCAATAATCAAAATGCTCAACCGGTGCACAACCCACCTACCGACTCCACCCATAATCAAAATGCTCATTCCTAATTCAAAAAGGAACTTAGGTATATCACCTACCCTACTCCACACATGAGAACAAAACTCGAATCTCAAATCAACCTTAGAAAAGTGACTACCCCATTGGAGTTGACCAAATAGATCGACCATCCTTAACTATCATATTACAACCTTATGGGTTCTAAATTCATTGGAAGCATGCTATGCAAGTAGCCCAAACTACCACAAGACCTCCAACCCATCAAGCTAAGTTAATCTCGATCATACGACAAGGCTGCATGAAACAAGAACATGGGGAAACCCTTATGGACCCCCCTTCTCTAAATCCATCGGTGCTAAGTCATCATCCCACAAGAATACTTATAACATACATATACATACTTTCAAAGAGGCAATAGTCATTTTTCTTTTCAAATCATTTAAATGCACAATTGGGCTTAAAAGCCAAACACCATTCATAATAATTCATACTTAGGCTCAAATGCCAAAAACATAATTTCATTGTCATAATATTCGTGCATAAGAATAGCCTATACATACACAAAATGGTGCAAGTACCTCAAATGCTCAATGAGCCACAATCCAAAGACATATGTGTGATCACAATATTGTCGTAACCAACATTTTGTCAAATCTGTACCATAAAACAAAATTGGGCTTAACCCATGACATAATTTCTCAAAATAATCCATGTACATGAATGTATTGCTATGGTCAAAGAGGGAATGATATGGGTAATATAGACACAATTTAAAATCAGTACTTATAATAAAAAAATTGAATTGAAAACATATTTAATTCCACATTTAAATCCATAGTGTAATCTCTCATACATATGTAATTCAAAAAGGGGACATGCATACTTATAATTTCATAACCCAAAGTAAATACTCATATAATGGTTTAAATCACACTAAAATAATCAAATAAATACTGCCCATGCGTCAATAGAATATTAGGAATCACAATATTCAAAACTCCAAATTAAAGTAAGCAAAATCGATGTAGGTTTTCTTGAAAATAGTTTTCGGTCTCCTCCATGGGAAGGGATCAAGGATCAACCCTCATACACATGAATCCTACTAGCAACAAGGAATAACACAAGAAATATCAACTCCCAGACTTATCAAATCACCCCACTCAAAACGTCAGTCACCATATTGGCCTTAGGGTCAACTAAGTCATAGGGGAACCAATAGAAGAGAGCTTATTCACAAACTCCGATAATAGCCTGCTAAACCCAAGAAGCTCCTAACCCAATGAAGTCGAGGCCTAGGCTAATCTCTAATCACCTTTGTCTTACTACAATTTACCTTAATACCATTACCCAGCATCATATGACCTAGGAAGGCAACCTCTTACAACCAAAATCTCCATTCCTCCTGTTTAGCATCCCACCTTGTTCCTTAAACTTTGTTGTACTACCCTCAAAAGACTCACATGACATACCTTATTAGGGAACACAAACCATCATGTCTTCACCAAAAACACCATAATCCTATTAGAGTAGGGTTTAAAAGAACTTATTCATGAGACTTGTAGGCATAACCAGCGCACTAGTCAAACCAAAATACCCTACCCCAATTTCGAAATATCAGAACAGGACATTCAAGGCCTCATCTACCACCACTACCAACTCAATAACAAAAAAACTTAGATTTTACACCTCTATTCTTACAAGATTACAAATCCAACCCCTTAGAGATCCAATTGTACCCTAAGACAAGAAATGGACCTACCACTTTTGCTACCACTTGACAACCTCCCACTTCAAGATGGGATCATTAGGGATTTGGGATCTAGCTCTTTGGGTCCTACCATCCATGAAGACACAACATGCATGCACCCATCCTATCCCTAAAATGACATTCAAGTCCACTATGCCACTCTAACAAACCATAAAGAAAGATCTAATGCAATACAAACCTGAATCAACACCTATGAACCTTCTAGCAATAATATGACCAACAAAAGGATAGATACCAAAGACCGACACAACACCTTCGACACATGAGAAGTCCTACTAATAACCAAAAGAATAGAGAAGAAATAGTCGCGTACCGGGCCTAATAATACATGCACAACAAAGTCAAGAAAACTTCAAATTACCGATAATAGCATCGGGCATCTCATCCACTCCTTGAGTCACTTGACCAATATGACCACTTTGATGTAAAGGTCGACCATATGGACAAACTAAAATTTTGTGTCCTATCTCACCATACCCAAAGCACACACCCATGTTCCTCCAACATGCGCCACTATGAGTCCTCCTACATTTTAGGCATCTAAGATGAGTTATCCCTTCATCACCCTCCTTACTCTTTTTGTGTATCTGAGGGTAATCCATCCTCTTATATCCCATTTCTCGCAATCAAAACAAGCATTTGTGCCCTTGCAACATGGGACCCTATAAGCCTTATCACATGTCGGACAGATAGCATCACCCCTATCCTTGAGACTTTGGAATTTTCCTTCAACAAGGGCCCCCTTGGCCTTACTATCTTTCCTCTTACCATTTGAAGTCCTAGAAGTACCCACTTGTTGTTCGAGGTGAGTTGCCAATTTCGCTGCCGCTTTGGCCACTTTCCAAGGAGCATCTCAAATCTTCGCATTCATCTGATCACCATCCTGAGTAGCTTGAAACATATCCTAGAATGTAATGATTATGGGTTAGCAATAAATTCTAAGGGATATAACTCTATCGCACGACATGAATCATGAAGAAGTGAAGCATTTCCTAGAATGTCTGATAGCCTCCTACTCATAGTTGTGGTGCACAATACAACAATGAATAAGACACTAATCGATGCAGTGTATTGAACTCGGAGGATCTATCACCCTAGTGCTCTGATACCAAAATTTTCACGATCTAAAATAAGGCCTAGATGTGACACGGTGCAAGCAGAACCCGAAGGAACTCCAAGCAAGCCTCATAAAGCATCATTATACATCATTGGTCACAGAAGCAATAAATCAAGTAACAAAGATAAAAGAATGGGGAAAACAAGGCTAAGAGAAAAGCTTGCACAATTTCATGGTCAAAAAACAAGAGTTAAACACATATCATAGATGCTTAACATGTCTAACAAACACCTCTAATACATAGTTAATAGCAGGGGCCAAGACAAAGTAATTGGGCTCAACCTCATATTCAAGTAAATAATAAAGATGAATGTATCAGTACATAATATAAGAAACATAAACCAGGTCCCCGAAGTGGAGGATTCACCAACTAGCTTGAGTAGCACTGAACTAGCCATATGAAAGAGGATGATCAACTCGAGCATCGATTCCTACATGGTGACATCATGTAGGCAGTATGCATTAGTACATTTGAATGTACTAAGTATGTAGGATGAAATGCAATAATAGATAGACATCATAATCAAAATGCATAATATTAAGCAATAGGCATAATATAGAATATAACATGTATGATTAATGCTTAAGTAAAACATGTATAAGCAACTCATGCTCATATAGGATATCATATGTGTAGAAGAGACCAAGCTAACTATTCAAGGTATAAACCCCTTGGTGGTTATGTGGTATAAAACCCTCATATGGTTGATATTAATCACACCTTACCAACAGGGTGACGAAGTATAAATCCTTCGCATGGTTAATGAGTATAAACCCCCAACATGGTTGCCCGGGCTCTTGTCCTCCCCGGATCGGGTATGGTCTAATGTAACACTTTATATAGAGTACATCATATATAATAATCTCACTTCATCATAAATTGTCATTCATATCATATCTCATGATTTGGACCTTCAGCTCCTCAAGAAACCACATCTGAACATTTTATCAAGCACTTAGAGGGTGTGAAGTGGTAGTATAAAATAATGCAAATTAGATATGAAATCATGCAAGAAAACCCATTGTAAAACCATCATTCAACACCTTACAACACCCTCATGACATACACATCATAACACCTTCTCAAATCTTAAAATAGATCATAGATTTATTGCTATTACATGGAAAAACAGTCACAACAGTTCATAGCTTTAACATAGTGTGAAGTGAAGTTCATAATGATCAAAACTCTTTTGTAAATCAACTTTAAATCATACAATTTATGTAAAAAGAGGCTTGGGTATCTTAGGTTAAAGGAACCCATGAAAGAAACCCACATACCTTAGTTGGAGATGAACTTGGTGAAGATTGGAGATGGAGACTTAAAGTTTGAAGAAGAACCTTGAAGGAGAACCTTAGCTTGTGATAAGGGTTTGAGACTTGAATCTTGAGAGAAATATAATACATAAGGGTTTGAGTGAGTATTGGGGAATGTTTAGGATTTTATGAGGGTGAAATAAGGTTAAGTATAGGTAAACATACGTTTGGGAACACTTAGGCCCAAGACTTAAAAGTCTTGGACCGAGTACAAAAAAAAGAGTCACCAAATTACACACTAGAAAATTCATAATTCGATTTGGTTGCTTCAAAATCGAGGTTAAACCCTAATTCACTAATTTGGATGCCCTAAACAAGAATTCGAAGTCATATTTTAGAAATAATAAAAGAATTTTGAGATATATAAAAATTAAAATTCGGGGTATTCCAAGGCACGTTTTTAGGCACTTTTTGGGGTCGTTACAATAAGGCATAACTAGGTTGACTCAAATTTTGAGATGGCATTTTCAAGGTAAGCTAGGCTTTCTGTAAACCCTAGATTGAATTAAGTATATGCATGTTCGATCTGAGATGTATCTGAAATGCTAGTAGTGTCGATTTTGCATAGTGTTGTCATTGGCGAATTATAATTTGTGTTATTGGCTGTGATATACTATAATCTCGATGCACGTATGTATGTATACTAGTGTTGTTAAAAAGAGCCAGGAGGCCTTGTGAGGGTCGTGTGTGGGCCGATGTTGTGGGCAGGTACGCATTTTGATGTAACTGTTACCTATGGGTGTATATTGCCTGACTTTGATACGATCTGGTAACTGTGGGACCACTCATTGATTTTAATCATGTTCTGAGTTGATTACAAACATGCAATATTTTTGTTAGGCCTGATTCTATCCTGATTATTAAGGTCTATGCTCTTGTGGGTTATTGTTAGCGGCTTGGTTGGTTTCTACCTACTTGAGATTAAGGGTGAGTTGTCATTATCCACGGGATGGTGGTAGTGTGGATTGTGTTGGATATCTAGTTTGAGAATGTCGTTGCCTATGTTGACTCCGGGCATGGTATGAATTTGGAATTTTAGATTAGGATGCATTGGCTGGGTAAGTGATTTATTGACCCCTCGAGTCCTAAGATAACACTCTCCGTTGCTATTCGAGTATCGGTGGCCACGTCTGAGTATTTGAGTTCACGAGTTACTTGCTCTATGTTCTAAGTTTATGTGGTCGCGCTAGGCTTCGGATGACGATTCCTAGGACTGAGCACCTTGATAGTTTGGATCCAAGACCTTGTTGATTATATTTTAGGGGAGGGTCCCCGTGTTGGATATTCTGAGCTGAGACACTATTTATAATTGGGGGATTTTTTCTTCTGCAGGGGATATGTCCCACCATTATATTTATAATCAAACCACTTGGCCCTAGCTGGCAGCCTAATTGGAGGTCAAGTCGGAGGACCCACTGGTTAGAGTCCCTAAGTGATATTAGGGGTTTGAGTCTCTGTGTGATACTACTTCGGATAGGTCGGGGACCCAGTTACTGATGTGATGCTGGGGGTTAGGGGTCCGATTGCTTACTCATGGATTAACTCACCTTATCACACCCTGATTGTGCAAGAGTGTACCTTCTGGGCTTTTGGGGGTTCAGGGGGCGCTCAGGTTTATACACTAGGGCTTTACACCCACAAACAACTAACCCTTGTTCTGACAATGGGTAGAGATGGCCTCTTTGATGGTTCTATGGGGTTTCGTTGATTATTTGTTGGTTATATTGTGCGCGGGTGTACCTCCTGGGGTCATGAGGGATCGAGTGGCATACAGGCATAGATAATAAGGCTTTGCACCCATCTACAATACTATACTTTAGTTTTGGTGATAGTTATTGTATGGGTTCAATCAATTTTTGTCAGATGATGTGTTCTTGCATTGTCATGGCTGCTTCACTTGATGTTATTGGGTGATATAATGGGTTTACTACTTTGGGATACATTAGAGCTTCCTGATGCATTTATTTCACTCAGTTGGCCGATGATGCCTACTGAGTGCCTTATTTTGGTACTTACCCCTACTTATGCATCTTCCCATACTGCAAGTCTAAGTTCTAGTCGGGGGCACAGATCTCTGGGGATTCAGGAGCGCAAGAGACTTCTTTAGGTGAGCACCGACAACTCCGACATTGTCATAGTTTCCTTCTTTTGATGGTTGTCTTTTGTTCCAGACTCTGGCCTTGTATAGTAGCACTATATAGTTTGTAGGAGCACTCTCGAGTTGTATTGATACCTCATAATATGTTTTTTTTCTATATTTATATATTCCTTTGTTACTGTGATTATGTACAACTGACTACCAGGTTCTGGTAGAATCCTTTTATTATGCTTTTATTCTGTTTTTTAGACTGGACTAGATGCTAGGACAGGTACCCTCGAGTTGAGTTCTTGGCTTGCCTATAGGGGGGACCTAGCAAGCAGCATAATGATCGGAATCAGATTGTGACAATTGTAGAATTGAATTGATGATGTATTGATATAAAATATGTTATGCACTACCAAAGAATAATGTAATTTTAGACAATCTTATGTTCAAGATATTAATAAATTATAATTTTTCTTACGAATAAATGAAGGCTATCTCTCGCCCCTACCACCGCCACCTCGGAATGGCCCAAGTTCCTTTCTTGATGCATATTAAAATATTCAAAGAACATGTATAACTTTTGTTAAAATTATTAACTTGTCAAATAAAAGTTTTAAATGTAAAGTACTAAATATATGATTCTTGATCTATTTGAACTAACTAAAAAAATTATATTTCGTTAAAATTTATTGACTTGTCAAACAAAGATTTAAAAAGTAAAATACTAAATACGCAATAATTGATAGATTTTGTTGATTTGACTATATAAAAATTTATATCTCACAATAGTCCTTAATCTTTCATTTAGCTAACAAACAATGTCTCTTTTTTTCTAAATGATCTTGACAGTCATTTTCAGAAATTTCTGAAAAATTATCATTTTACCCCTTTCTACAATAAGCTAGAGTCTTATTTGATTTATTTGTAAGACGTAGTCTGGTAATTTGTCAAAAAGTTGAAGGTTATAAGAGTTTTTGAATTTTATAGGTTTAAGCTATTTAAAAAGTATGATCAAACTCAAATTCAACTTCAACTTTGAAGTTCTTTTTAATTTTATTTATATATGTCATGGTTGAATGCTTACATTTTTTTGCATAAATATTTAATATTAGAAAATTTTAGGCAAAACATGTATTTTTATTACGTTCAAACACATTTTAAATTTTAGCTAATTTTAATATGTATTTCATTCGTTCCTCATTTCTTTGTACTTCTTGATTTTGAAATTCTTTGTTACTGATTCCTCCTTTCTTTGTACTTCTTGATTTTGATGTTCTTTGTTACTGATCCCTTCTTCCTCTGTACCTTTTAGGCTGATTATTGTTATAATTCGTTTTCCATATATTGTGGGCTTCGAAATTCTTGTTACTATTTTTTGGCCTGTATTCAAATTTTTTATAGTACTTGCATTGGATTGTTTTTACTTCTGTATTTTCTTAGTTTCTGGACTTCGAAATTTTTTATAACAATCCTCCATTTTCTCCTTCTTTCCTGGTTCAAACGTCTTGTTTAGCTCAGGTTCACTGCTTCTTTATCTGTATTTCTTGTTCGGATCACTGTTATATTTATAGCTCTTGCACCAATTACTGTTAGATATTTGTATTTCTAGTTGTTTGTTGTTTCCTTGCTGCCTGGTACTTTTTGCTTATATCTTATCTGTTCTTATCGTGATTGTGAGTTGTTTGCTATATATCGTGAGTATAGTGCAGGGTAGTTATTACATATTTCTAGATATTGCTGATTACATATTGATTGTGGGTTGTATAGCATATTGTTGGGTATCTTTCTGTTGTTGGTAGTTTTCTGGTTGTTTACTGTTATACTTGTATACTCGCTACATTGTTTTACTATTTTACTTCTATTTTTTTGGATTTTGTAGCTTAGAGAGTTTTTAGTTCTTAGTTACTGGCGTCGGGATCTCATGGTGGGCTAGGGTCATGTCATTGGTCGGGGTAAGGGTTTAGGGGTAGAGATGGTAAGGAAGACATGGGGTTATTCAAGTTAAGGATCGGGTCGTGAAACATAGGATCACTTACAGAGAAATTCATAGAGCTAGTGAAGTGTCTTAAGAGGAGACATATTAATACAGTGTGTGTCCAGGAGACCAGGTGGGTAGGCACCAAGGCTCAGGATGTGGATGGGTTTAAGCTGTGGTACTCGGGTAGTTCTAGGGATAGAAATGATATGTGTATCTTAGTAGACGAGGGTCTAAGGGAGTATGTGGTTGAGGTTAGGAGGGTTAATGATAGGATGATGTTTATCAAACTCGTGGTTGGTAGATATGTGGTGAACATAGTTAGTGCTTATGCGCCCCAAGTAGGCCGAGATGAGGAAGTCAAAAGGCTCTTTTGGGAGGATCTGTATGAGGTTGTGCATGGCATACCGGAGACAGAAAAAATCTTCATTGGGGGTGACTTTAATGGGCATATCGGGGAAACTACTAACGGTTTTAAAGGTGTTCATGGAGGCTTTGGTTTTGGGGAGAGGAATGTAAGTGGAACGTCTCTCTTGGATTTTTTCAAAGCCTTTGAGTTAGTGATTGCTAACTCGTGTTTCCCAAAGAGGTAAAACCACTTGATTACCTTCCATAGTACGGTAGCTAAGACTCAGATAGATTACCTACTTCTCCGAAAGGGAGATAGAATCTTATGTAAGAATTGTAAGGTTATTCCGAGTGAAAATGTTTCCACTCAACATAGGCTTTTAGTGATAGATGTGGAGATCAAGAGAGAAAAGAAGAAGAAGGTTAACCTAGGATTAGATGGGGAGGCCTTACTCTTTCCCTTTCTCGCGAGATGGAAGAAAACTTAAGAAACATAGAGGCGTGGAAAAGTGAAGGTATTGTGAACAATATGTGGGACATGACTACTGGTTTCATAAGAAAGGCAGCTACGGAGATACTAGGGGTTTCAAGAGGGATTTTTTGTGGACATCAGGGCGATTGGTGGAAGAATGATGAAGTCCAGGGTAAAGTGAAAGATAAGAAGGTTGCTTACACAGATTGGTTAGTGTGTAGGGATGAAGATAAAAAGCAAAAGCTTAAGGTAATCAATAAGACGGCCAAGTCAGAAGCAAAGATGGCGGTGACGAATGCTAAGTTACCAGTGTTTGAGCGCCTTTTTGAGGAGTTAAGTGATGAAGGCGGAGATAAGAGATTGTATAGGCTCGCAAAAGTAAGAGAAAGGAAAGCTCGCGACTTGGACCAAGTGAAGTGCATCAAGGATAAGGAGGGCAAGGTATTGGTGGATGACACTTCCATTAAATTATGGTGGAAAGGTTACTTTCATAAACTCTTAAATGAAAAAGGAGATATAGATATTGAGTTGGGTGAGTTCAGAGTTGAGGAGGTAACACGGGCTATTAGTAGGATGAAGAGGGGGAGGGCGATCGGGCCCGATGAGATTCCAATAGACTTCTGGAAGAACATGGTCAAGGATATCATTGAGTGGTTGACTAGACTGTTCAATGCTATTATGAAGACTGCCAAGATGCCTGATGAATGGAGGAGTACAATGG
>JAOTQR010007115.1:0-18496 GCA_025774065.1 Solanum ossicruentum | reverse complement strand
TCATCTTTCTATATAAGAGAAATAGAGTTCTAACACACAGAATATACATATGTAGTAAGATATATATATATATATATATATATATATATATATATGAAGAATGGCAGTGAAGGTATGTCACGACGCAAAAATCAAACCAAATGCCAAGTTAATATGCAAAAGTAACAAATAATGAAAGAAAATTCTCAAAATCAAGCTTTATAGAATATCGAAAGAAATGTGAAATAACAAAATACACTCAAGACTAGTATAAACAATTTGAGAGCATTTGAAGACTTGATGCACTGTTTTAAGTTAAAATATTGTCTGAAATTAAGAAAAGAAAGAGAGGAAAAATTACATAGATGAAGTCAGGCATTGTTGAACATCAAGTAGCTCACTAAACCTTTCAAACCTTTCAAAATACAAACTTTCACAATGCAAGCTAGGTCCTAGACATGATGATGATTAGGATCCCAAGAAATCTATCACGACTCAAAATTGGATCGCAACTAAAGGAGGAAAGACTGAAATAGAATAACCACAACACTCAGATTAAAATCCCAAAACATGAATTCACGAGTGAAATCAACTACCACGAGGAAAGGTCCCTGGGCTCGATCACAAGGAGGAACATAGTAGGGGCGAGTCCACCGAAGTGTATCTAGTAGATTCAACCGACTGGGTAGGAAATATCACATAAACATGTACTAACTAAGAACCCTTTCATATGCAACGAAGAGGTTACTATACAAGGATAGAAAAAACAGCAAGCTTAAATAATGATGCAATGCACATGGAATGAATGTAATGAGTGGGTGAAATCAAGACTGTCGTACACGTCTATCGAGCTAAGGCTACCAGGTAGAACCCATGAGGGTCTCGTCAGACCGTATACATAAATTTCAACCTTGCCACCTGCCCATGGTCAAGGATACACATCATCCCAATTTTGCCACCTGCCCATGGTCAAGAGGTATCACAATATCTCAACCTTGTCACCTACCCGTGGTCAGGGAATGTCACAATATCTCAACTTTGCCACCTGCCTATATGGTCAAGGAATTTTAAATGGTCTCTTATTTTCTATCCAAAAAGTCCAGTATCCAGTAGTACCAATACAACATAGAAATGAATGCATGCAAATGCCACAATTCAATGTAAATGATAACAATGCAATAAAATAATTGATAAATATATGTCATAAATTTTTTTTTTAAAAAAAAAAAGAACTTGTAGGGAAGAGTCAAGTGCAACACAGATGGTGTTTGTAGGGAACCATGGTAGAGTTCCTATGCATATTGCATAAGGAATGACCAAGGGAATCTAATATATGCTGAAGCTAAGAAGATACGGCTCAAGATGAACATAGAGGCTGAGGGCCTTGCTATCCTAATGGCTGCTAGATATTGTCAAACTTCCATTATACTGAGATGCACTAAGGAGACAGTTCTTTAAGTGTACTCGAAATGATCAGAAAAGAATGGAAGTTTCCATGGATAGTAACAGAGTACATAGAAGATATTCAGCATATAATGGCAATATGCAGAATGAATATCACTCATATTTTTAGAGAAGGTAACCAACTTGCTGACAGGATGACAAACATTGTCATGGATCAAGATAATGAAATTCAGTGTCATATCATTCAGTCAGCTACCCATGAAATGCAAAAAGCTATTAAACACGGACAAAGCACAGATTGGTATTCTGAGGATAAGAAGTAAGAAAATGCAGAACATGGAGAATGATCCGCACAACTCCAACTGGAGTCTACTGTTACAATAATTGAAACAGGAAAGTAAAGTATGTCAATTACAGAAGTCTTGGTAGATTATAGTTCAGCTTACAGAACAAGTCTCGTGCAAAAAGGGCGGTTAGGGTGAAGGATCGAGCATTATGCATCTTGTGGCTACTGATATAACTTGAAGACAAGATTCCATTGACTTTACCACCTGAAAGGACATGAATTAGTGCACAACAACAAAGAAGGTGGACAGAAGTAGTATCCTTACATAGAGCCATATTCACTGGGCACAAGGCCAAACGCATCAAATGGTGTCACAAGAAGGACCATTTGCACTGGTCTGAGAACGTGGATGAAGATGATACTAAGAAGAAATCATTCGTGATTGAAGAGGTAAAGGAGAGGATGCTGATACCTATGCATAACAGAAGAAGATCCAGTCAAAAGCTTAGGTGCTTGATGAGAGGAGAATCGAGCCACATGAGGCAGATGAAAAGGGGAAAGTTCTAGTGGATATCATATAGTATTTGATGGGCCGCGACAATTTGTAAGAATTTTCAAAAGCCCTCCGGGGCATATTTGTGATTATATATAATTTTGTGTTGTTGGCAAAGGAATAACTTGTAACCTGTGTCGACTCTCGGATGAAGCTGACAAACCAAATATTTTGGACCTAAACTTTTTGGGACTCCATCTTTCAGTAAATAGTAGTAGCTTTATAAATTAACTTTTTCTGGTAGTTTATTTTTTAAAAAATAGATTTTAACATGAAACATATGAATAATATAATTTTTTTATTTAGTGGCAAAAAATTGAGATTACTAGGTGATAGGAATATGAAAAAAAATATTGTGTTTAACACGAAAGTTTCTTAAAACATAATGTTACTTAGATAGTAATTGCTTAGATTTATGTCAAATTAAAAGTGATAAGAAAAATAAAACAAATAGAAGATAAAATTATAGTATGCTTAATCAGATAAAAATACTTGATTATTTTCAAATACATATATTACTTTCATCATTATAATGTTAACAAATTTTAATATATAATGTTAACAAATTCTATATATAGATCTCTCATTACAATTTGACTCTACACCACAAATCTTCTTGTGTTTCCATGTTATGACTTTTAAATAATTCGTTGCTATTGTCTTTTGGGCATATACATTACTTGTTATTTCTTTTATATCATTACTTACGAGATATTATGATATGAATATATAAATTTATGATAAGAAAAAAATTATTTATTATTTCAATGTCAAGAACATAACTTATTATATTTTTTACTGCATAACTTATATGATATTACTGTTCGCAACAATTTTTCGTGAATCGTGAAAAATTAACTGTAATCAAAATAAATAAAAAGGAAAAAGACAATTTTATTAATGAATCTTTAGTGAGTACAATTCCGTTGTTCTTCTGATTCTTCTCTCCTGACGTGTTTCCGTGATTCGAGGGCCGATAGTAGCGTATTTCTTGAATGCAGGATGATGTAGACCTCCTTTAGATGCGTTTGGATCTTCGGGAATGTCGGCAGCACTTCGTCGTTTCAAGTCAATCTCCGATAAGTTGACTGCCTCTTTGAAGATCTATGTAGTTGGTATTGTAGCTTTTCTCCAATACTTGTAGAATGTCCTCAAAAAATTATATTACCCTCTTATTTATAGTTGTAGGAGGGAAGCAGTTCAAATGTGGATGAAGTTTTTTGCCTTCTTTTGATTGGTTCTTGAAAGTCATCAAGCTTATCACAAACACTATGTGATAAGATTGATTTTTGATTGGTTGTTGAACTTTGACCAGGATTGTCACATCATGGGAATACATGGCATTTTCTTGTTGGTCTATAAACTTGATTGGAATGTCAAGTCATCTTGACACGTGACATAAATTTAAGCCACAAAATGAAATGTAGGTTGGATTTGAAATTAATAAAAATGAACTTATTAATTTGTGAAGCCCAAATTAAGTAATTTAATTCAAATGATCATGAATTAAATTCAAATTTTGTATTAATTTAATTCACTAACATTTTTGTCTCTATAGATGTGTCCTACTTCAAGGCTTGTCGAAGTGTAGATTTGTTAAATTTTAGCGACTAGGCTTGAAGTATCGGTAGAGAAAACGCTATTATGTAGAAACAATAGTGATTTTTTTCTTATCTGAAGCGATTTCACCATTCATAAATGATTGACATTTTATGTTGTACATTTAAGAACATAATACTTCAGTTAAATTATTTTTTTCTAATTAATTGAACATTTTATGCTTAGCCCACTCGTGTGATTTTTTTTTTTTGGCTACTCTAAGCTATTAATGAAACAAGAACTAATAAGAAAATGTGCTAAAGCATTTAGGCTTCACTTAGGATTCACCAAGAATGAATCAAAAAATATTGGATAAGTTTTTTGGATTCTTATCCAAACTTAGTGTCTTTCACGTGGGATTCTCCAAGTAAATTTGATTTGGCTTTCTAATGTTAATTAATATTCCAAGTCCTTTGCAAAAACAACTTCTTGGGCGTATTCCTTGTTGAAATCTAATTGGATTCTTCCTTCTTTAAGTCTATATAAAGATGAAAAAGCCTCAAAGAAAATACCACGAGTTTGTTGCATAAGAATAGGTTCTTGAGAATAAGAAAGCTTCAACTCTGCATGACTTCACAAAAATTACCATATCTTGACTTAGGAATATCAAAATCACAAGTGGTTTGTGGCGCTGTAAAGTAGGCACGCAGGGCTATATTTATGCAAGAACGACGATCAGATTGCTTATAAATTATCACAGGTAATGTTTTGAAAATCGCATCTACGTTCTGATTCCCTGGTGATTTCAGCTTTGCGCGACTTCACAAAAATCGTCATATCTTGATACAGGAATATCAAAATCACAAGCGGTCTGAGCATTAGACAGTAGACACGAAGGGCTACGTCTCAATAGAAACGATGATCATATTGCTTATAGATTATCCCACGTAATATTTTGAAAACCACATTCACATTCTGATTTGCTGGTGATTTTAGCTCTGCGCGACTTCACGAAAATTGTCATATCTTGATGTAGGATTATGAAAATCACAAGCAGATTGTGGAGTGAGGATTTAGACATGAAGGGCTACGTCTCACACAAAAATGATGATCAAATTACTTATAGATTATCTCAGGTGATTTTTTTTTTGGAATTCAGCATGTAAATTCTAATCTGCCATTTTCATCGGTCTTGGCCTCGCGAATCTCATCTTTTTGCTCACCCTTTCTGATAGGTCTTCAAACTAGAGGATATAGTTGTATGTATTTCTCAAGCAAGATGAACTTTCATGATCTCAATTCACCTCATCCTCAACTTGAGATTTCAAACGACAAGCAAGACCCATATGTTGAGATCCTTACTTTGGCAGTCCATCCTCCCGTGATTGGTGCTTTCTCGCTCGATAGAGGATCACCTAATGACTCCCTTTATCTAACCCTATGGTCAGTAAAGGAGGAAATTGACTTTCTTGACTTCAACAAGCGCATTACTACCATTGCTTTTATTCTGCAATCATCTACGCATGACAAGGCAACTGATGCTACTTCACCCAAAGTTTCTGATGAAGGTCTCACCATATGGAGCTATCCTTCTTCTTGTTTTGGAGAATTTCATTAGATGACTCGCTAATGGGAATGGGTGAAGGATGTTCTTAGCCGTAGTAAGGAGGTATTGGAGCATATCAAGCTGTATAATGTTATCTTTTCCTCTTTATTTACGTACGACATCAATGAGAATGTGTTACGGGCTTTTTGTGAACTTTGGCATTCATCAATCAATACTATGTGTGCCGGTATGAGTGAGCTTTCTATTTGACTATGGGATATGCGCATGATTGGAGGACTTCCTATCCACAGAACATTCTATGACGAAGTCGTGTCTTTGGCCCAAGAGTTGATACAAACAAATCCACAAGGAGAGCCATTTGTTTCTAAGACTTGTGCCTATCTATTTTCGACATTTCATCGACTTGCATGAGGTGCATCTCAAAAGGTTTTTGTCCATGACTGGGTTAGTTTCTGGTTCAGAGGACCAGAAAGGTACCAAGAACCTCCACCATGATCGTCCAAACACCGACCTAAACCAAGAACAAGTCATAATCCTTCAGGCTAAATAGGCATGTCCTTTTTATCATGAATTGAGGAAGAGAATGCTCCTTTCATTGAGTTAGGCGTGGAGGGATCTCTTAGAGAAAAGATGAATTTAGTTATTTTTCTTGCATGTTGGATTTGTATGTTTGCCCTCCCTATCGAGCACTTTGACAACATTCATCCTAGTCTCTTCAAAGTTTCCAGCTTAATGGCGAATAAGGAGAAGTTTTCATTAGCATTCCCTATCCTGGAGAGTATTTACAAAGATTTGAAAGAGATCTCTTCTTCATCAAACTTGAGAGTGAGCAACATAAATTTCCCATACAAAAACATCTACGGATGGATTGGTGCTTATTTTGACACTTACCATCATAGTCATCATCACAATGGTGCCCGCATATATAAGATTGTTTGGCAGAGAATGGTTAAATATTTTGACCTCATAGGTGCACGAAGACTATTTCAGGATATGAATATTCACCATCTTCACCACTTGGCTATGTTGCAGTCTCAAGAGATATATCTTGTAGATAACGACTACTTCTCTAGCTTTTGGAGTGATCATTTCATCAGTCTTCATTCAAGTTACCTTGTCGTCAGGCATGATGACCGCCTTATTATAGAGCCTTATAGTCCTCATAGATTCAGTCGTCAATTCGGATTCATCCAAGACCTACCTGATAGCTTGATTGAGTTACAATGTAATGCCACACTTTAAGAATTGGTACAACTTTGGGATTCCTGTACTCACCTAGGCAGCTCCTCGATAGTTCTCATTCCAACTTGTCCTGATGGACCTTTAATGACTTGTAGATATGCAAATTGGTGGTTATATGGTCGAATCAATCTTATTAGACAGAACAAGATCATCTTAAATTGTTTAAAGCGTGATGATGCTCATGAATCATCTAAAGTTTGCCACTTTCTGTCATTAGATCAAAATAAGTCATCTTCTTTTCCTCTTGTTAAGTCACAAATAAGTCAGTCATCCAAATCTTCAACTTCAAATGGCATGTCATTGCGGAATGGGAATGGAACTAAGCCTTCTTCATCGACATCAAAAGTGTGTATCACTTTTACTGTGATGTCAGAAAAAGTTGGCAAGAGAAAATACCTTCCCATCTCATCTGAAAAAGCTACTAGGCAGTCATCAACCAAAGTACATTCCAAAGATAAGACTTCACTTGTCCTTTCATATGCAGTTGTGGGTGCAGATGAAGACACTAACTCAACGGAAGGTGAACCAGGTCGAGATAAACACTGAAATTGCAAAAGGAAGAAGGTAAAAGACCAAGATACCAAGTCTAAACTAGACACGATCAATATAGACAATAAATCATTTTTCACCGATTCTCCTAACTCTGTCATGCCATTGCCTGAACTCGCAGAATAAGTACAATCACTTTTCTACCTTTTCCCCCTTTTTTAATGGTTAACCCCCTTTATTTGTTTATTTTTTTATTCATCCCTTTGTTAACCCTTTTTTTAAAAAATTATAAAACTTGGGTATCAAAGGTGCATCATCGACACTCTTAGTGACATCCTGGATGAATATGGTACTACTAGCCCAAACTGTCCTGATATATCTTCTCTTCATCCTTCAAAATCTTTGGAGAATGAAGTAGAACTTGCTATTCTTAATTTTGAACCACAAGAGATGATATCTTCCTTCAAAATGCATTATGTTTCCAAGTGCCTTGTGCGAGTGGGTGACAAAATTCTCCCTTGATTCTCGAAATAACTTTTCAAAGATAAAAGATGGTGTCAACCTGATTTTAGAAGAGGTCAAAGCGACTAATATTGTCAGTACGCCTATTTTGGAGGATTCTGTTAAGGTTTTTTTCGAGACATGAGAGGAGTATGACGCCATGGAGTTGTCTTCATCTCAAAAAATGATTAAAGAATATCATCAAAAATTACTTTTTGATATACAACAATGCCTTATCAAGTCAAAGGAGGAAAGCACAAAAGCCAATGGGTGCATGGAGGATCTTCAAGAAACTTTTGCAAAAATTGATGAAGAATTAAAGACCTTAACCGCAAAGAAAAAGAAGACCATTGCACATATGGAGGAACAAAATGAACAACTATCTAAACATTGGGAGGATATTATCACTTTTGAAGGTGAAATTTGTGCCATTGAGGAGAGACCTCCGTTGTCTGAAGATGAAGTAGAAAATTTATCCAAACTAAAGGAAGCAGTTGAGACGAGTCGCCAACAAATCCTAGAATTCAATCCCTTTCCATAGTTTAAATTCTTACTTAGGATTTACTTATTTCTTTTAGAATTTGCTTATGTTGATGCAGTGACAATCCTCTTTTGATGGAATAAAAGTGACATCTTTCTCTTAATTTTTTTTCTTTTGTTCACTTTATATTTTTTCAATCATTCCGACCTGCATGTTTTGACATTTCTCATCAAACTTTTCAGCGTTGAGCACCATAGTAGAAATCAATAACTCGATGTAGAAGCATCAAAATAGTGAGATTCTTGTTTCATTAGAATTCTAACTCATACAGTACCATATATATAAAAATCGTGATCAATAGATCTCTAGATTTATACATATATATTTTCAAAGTCGACTCAAGTTCTACCTCACAACTTTTCAATTTAAAGCACTTGCGATAGAAAATTAATTACTTGATGTAGGAGCATCAAAATGATGAGATTCTTATTTAATTGGAAGTATAGCACACAGGAGTACAACATATGTAAAGTTACAGCCAAAGAATCTATGGATTTGTACAGATATAGTTTCAAAGTAGACTCAAGTTCTGTCTCAGGTAACTTTTCATCTTTGAGTATTTGTTGTAGAAAATCAATAACTGGACGTAGGAGTGATGAAAATATGAAATTCCTTTTTCGATGCAAAGATAGAACTAAGAGAAATAATATGTGGGAAATTCGCAACAATATTCATTTCAAATTGATGAAAATGAATTTCTTTTGTAAGTTGACTATGCGCCTTGACTGCCAATTCCACATCTTTTTTTAAAAAAATAAAATCTCTTGAGCTTGAAGTGTCCAAATTGGGATCTTTGCAAATATACCACACAAATTCTTAAGCTTTCAACTCAAAAAGTATTTCTAGTTTGACGTTGTGGGTAAAGATGCCCCTAATTTTGAGTAACTTTTTGAAGCCTCAATGAGTTACATAAAATTAATCCTTTACTGCGATAAGAACTTAAATTGAACTTTAAGTTGCCTGATCCAACAATTGTGGATTTCAATAATCTTTCATATGCTAAGATTTCAAATGTGATCTTTGTTTTCCAACTTTGAGTGACCTTAATAGAAAATTCTTAACTTGACGTGTTGCTTCTTTCGTTGCGAAGAAGAATTTAAGAAGTACAACATATGCAAGAATTTTCATGCTTTTGTATAGACATGAAACTTCAAAAACATATATTGTGATGATTAAGACATACCACAAACCACTCCCTCTTTTAGTTTTTTAACTTATGTGATCAGACTTAGAGTAAGTACTCCAAGCTGCCTACATATCTCAATGAAGAGGATCAAGTCATAACGTAGTTTAGGGAGATGAGTTAATTTTATTTTTTTTATTTTTATTTTGTTTTTGGGGTCGGACACAGTTTAAACTCATGCAGGTCAAAAGTATCAGGCGACTTTCATGGGAAGTACTACTTCAAGAATTTTCCATTGTTCAGACCAATTCTCAAGCCATCATTATTCATGCTTTTGTATGCACCATTTGAATAAACTTCCTTCACGATGTATGGACCATCCCATTTTGATGTGAACTTGTCGCCCATGCACTTGTTGAGGATTATAGGTCTTTAAACAACTAAGACCAAGTCTCCCTGCTTGAAATGATCGTGGCCACACTTTCTTGTTGAAAGTTCTAGCTAGTCGAGCTTGATAGCATTTCAACTTTTGTTGTGCTTCCAATCTTTTCTCGTCCAACACTTCCAAATCTAATAGACGAAGTTGAGTATTACTTTCGACCATAAGTCCCTCTTGGATTACAATTCTCAGTGATGGAATTTGTTGTTCTAACGGAAGGACCGCTTCTACACCATATACTAGAGAGTATGGAGTTGCTTGTGTAGCAGTTCTGAAGGTTATTCGATATGCCCATAAAGCTTCATCAATATTCTCATACCAATCCTTCTTATCCTTGGCAATGACTTTCTTTAACAAGTTACCTAGTGTCTTGTTAAAAGCTTCAGCAAGGCCATTGGCAAGCATATTGTACATTGAAGACTTATGTTGCTTAAAACTGAATTTCTATCACAAACTTCTTCTAAGGTTGTTGTCAAAAGGGCTTCCATTATCAGTAATTATGTATGGTATGCCATACCTGAAAATTATGTTTGACTTGATAAAGTCAACAATATTTTCCTTTTCACCTCTTTCAATGGAATTGTGTCAGCCCACCTAGAGAAGTAATTAGTGGCCACCAAGATATACATCTGACCTTTTGATGACTTGGGAAGTGGTCCAACAATATCAAGTCCCCATGCATTAAAGGGTCATGATTCTATGGTTGGGTAAAGAGGCTCAGGGGGTTGGAGTATGTAATGGGCATGGAATTGACATGCTTGACACCTTTCAGTATGCTCTAGACAGTCCATCACCATTATCGGCCAGTATCCCATCCTCTTGATGTGGAAATGAAGCTTGGACCTTGATTGGTTTATTCCACAAGTGCCATAATGCACTTCTTCCATTGTTTTTTGAGCTTCTTCTTTGTCAAGACATCGTAGGAATAACCCTTCGTATAAACGGCGAAATAATATCCCCTCAAAGAAGATGAATCGTGGTGCCCTTCTCTTGATTCCTGCTCTTTTTCTTACATCTTCAGGTAATATTCCATGTTCAAGGTAGTCAATCAGTGGATGCCTCCAATCCTCTTCTTCAATAACCTGAATGGACGTATGATGACTCTCATTGATATGAAGATCAAGACATCCAGGAATAACCCATCGATGACATACAGACACTTTTGTTAAAATCATTTTCTCTGAGTGCTATTGTTGTGGCTAAATTAGCCAAAGCATCAGCCATGCGGTTTTCTTCTCTTGGGACATGATTTTATAATACTTGATTGAAGCTTTCGAGCAAACAAATGGCATATTGATGATATGACATAAGATCTTCTTTTTTTACCTTATAACACCCCAAAATTAGTTGATGATCAACTTAGAGTCACCATAAATATCTAATTGTGGAACCTTCATATCTGATTCCTTTTCAAGACCAATAATCAAAGCTTAATATTCTGCGACATTGTTAGAGCATGTTTCATCTAGAACAAATAAAAAATAGTAAGATTAGTTTTTCAAGAGATAGTCTTTCAACACAACTCCTGCCCTCGCTCTATCTCGACGTGAAGACCCATTAAAGAACATTTTCCATGCTGATAGACCTTTAATGAATAACGCATCTTTATCAAGATCATCTTAAACCTCCAAATCTGCTGGAAGATGATGATCAGCAAGGAAATTTGTGAGTGCTTTCCTTTTTACAGCTTTTTGAGGCATGTATACGATGTCATATTGGTTAAACAATATAGACCATCTTACCAGACATCCAGAGAGAACTGGTCAAGTCATTAAAAACTTTATAGGATCAACTCAAGAAATCAGTTGGATAGTATATGCTTCAAAATAGTGCCTTAGCTTCTTTATCGCATAAGCAATGCTAAGTACATTTTTTCAACAGAGGTATATTTCAACTCGTCTCCTATCAAAGTCTAACTCAAGTAGTACAATGCTTGTTCCTTATCATCCTCATTCTTCTAAGCTAATAGTGCCCCAAGTGATTGCTCTTGTGATGCGGTATAAAGTATCAATGGCCTTCTAAGTGTTTGTGTCCTTAAAACAGATGGATTCAACAAGTACCTTTTGACGCTTTTTCAAAAGCATTCTGACATGACTGATCCCAATGAAAAGAGACGTTCTTCCTCATTAGATGGTTGAAAGCTTGGCATCATCCAACTAGGTTAGAGATAAACCTCCAAATAAATGCTAAATTTCCTTATAAACTATGAAGCTCTCTCAAATTCTTTGGTTCGGGCATTTTTCAAATAGCATCAATCTTTGTAGGATCAACTTCAATACCACGATCACAAACAACGAACCTAAGAAACTTTCCTGAAGAAACTCCACATGCACATTTGATTGGGTTCATCTTCAAGTCAAACTTTCTTAATCGCTCAAAAACAATTTGAAGATCTTCGAGATGGTTATGCCTATGCTTCGTCTTTACCATCAAGTCATCAACATAACACTCTACCATTTTATGAAGCATGTCATTAAAAATATGTTGCATTGCATGTTGGTAGGTGGGCCAACATTCTTTAAACTAAAAGGCATCACCTTGTAACAATATATTCCCTTTGGAGTCCGAAAAGTAGTGCATTCTTCGTCCTTTGGAGACATTCTGATTTGATTATACTGGGATGATCCATCCATGAATGACATATCCTCATACCCAATTGTAGCATCCACCATGAGTTCAATAATTGGTAATAAAAAGTCATCTTTTGGACATGCTTTGCTCAAGTCTTGAAAATCAACACAAACACATATTTGGCCATTCTTCTTCTTTACAGGTACAATGTTTGAGATCCATGATGGGTACTTCACTTCTCAAATAAATCCAGCCTTAATGAGTTTGTTGGCTTCAGCTTCAATTTGTGTTACCAATTCCGACCGAAACATGCGTTGTGATTGTTTTATGGGACGTGCCCCACTTTTGATTCCTAAATGGTGGATAGCTACCTTAGGACTAAGGACGGGCATTTATTTATACGACCAAGTGAAGACGTCCTTGTACTCGAACAATAGCTTAAGATATTCGCTTTCTTCTTGAGGCGTAAGCAGTGTACTAATGAAAAAGTTCCTAGATTCAACTCCTTGAGTTCATCCACCGTCAATTGTACACTATCTTCAAGTTGAGGTGGATCTTCTTTGACATTATCATTCATATTACAAAGCATGGATTGTCTGCTATTGTTATGTGACATGACGTTTGCACAAAGTTTGAATCCGCATTTTGCATTTCTCCAAAGGATGTAATGACTTGTTCTTGTTTCTTCTTTGTTCTCCCATGAAATTGGTTGGTAAAAAATATGGTACTTTTCTTCACCTTTAATGAGCCTTCAGTACTGATTGATAAAACGACCTTCCTTTTCACACGTGACGAAAAAGCACTGTGGATTTCTTTATAGTCCATCTCTTTACAAAAATCTTATTTTTCACGTTTCACCACTTTTTCTAGTAATGAATTCCTTGTAGCCCCCAAGCGATGAAAGACTGAGATTTTGAGGTCACGACATCTTCTTCAATCTGTTTAAAAGCTTTACCTTTATCCTTGCATCCTAATCTTTCAAATATAGAGTTCTGATGTGTCATCTTCCTATGCGGTCAAACATCGAAGCTCGCTATTGGGTTTTCTCTTCTCCAACCTTCTCTGCCTTTCCTATGGAGGTGTAGGGTGTGAAGAAGTCATCTCTCTCTTGGATAAAATTCGTAAAGGTTCTACCAAGCTAAAGTAATCCCAAACTTAGGAGTGGTGACATCATACCCTTGCTTTCTCAACGTCATCTGAGACTCTGTAAGCCCGTGTATCTTTTCACCAGTGACTTCATCTTTCAGCTCTCCTAATCTTGTTGGATTCGAGAAATCCTAACCTGATTTTTAAAGCAGCGTGAAGACCTTTGGGTCAAAGCATCTCTTTGTTCCATTAATTGGGGTATTTTCCTTGAAGGGCTCAGGAGTTACAGACGGTACTTGAGCAATTGGGATGGTCATATTCTCCTTTAAGTCTTGATAGAGATCATGACTCATTTCTTTGCTTGAAGGATAAACTTGTTGAGTACATCCTCCAAGAAAGGTTATCCCTTTCTTTGACGCTCTCGTGGGATGTAGCAAAAAATTAGATACTCTTTATCAACTCTTCTCTGCACATGTTCTTCAGATGGTGAAAGCTTGATAGAGACTTCTTTAGTTCTCTTATTAAGAACATTGATAGTAAGCGATTGAACATTATTCTCTCCTTTTGAATCAACATCAATTGAATCAGCTAATGTGAGTTTCCCCATGTTTTATTTACAAGATTCTAAGTAGAATCTTGCATCTGCAAAGTATGACTCAATCTTAGTAAAGGGATTGATGTTTGTCTCAATTTTGACTATTTCTCCATCTTTTACATACTTCATGCACTGATGCAAAGTAGATGGTACCACTCCATTTTCATGAACTCAGGGACGTCCAAGCAACAAGTTATATGATGTTTTGGCATATATAACATGAATCAACGTATTTGATTTTATGTCACCAATGGATAACTCTATGCGAATCATTCTTATGGCACGTTGTCCACCTTGATTGAAACCTTGGATCAGTAAGTTACTCTTGGACAATTCATCAATGGTTATTCCAAGCCGTTTCAGCACTAGTTTTTACATGATGTTGACGGCTGAGCCTCCATCTATTAATATACGATTGAAGTGTTATTCTCCAATGGCTCCAATAAAAAACATAGGCCTATTGTGTGGCTTAGACCCTAACAATAAGTCCTCATCCGTGAAGGCAATTACAGCAAAACATGGGATGACGTTTTTGTTGGCATGACTTTCTTATTCTATCATTGGCTTATGCCCATCTTCCATTTTCTTTGCTTTGTTACTAGTAGAAATCACATGGGCTGAACTAATTTTGCTGTCTTGCAGGAACTTCTCGAGAAAAAATTTGTGCAATGCAATCAGCTTCCGGACCTTCTGCGATAAAGGACCATTGGTTTTCTTGCTAGTATGAGATTAGACATTCTTTAATGCTTGTACTTATTCCACATCATTCTTCACTACTCTCAGCTTAGGCAATTGTATCTTTAGAACTTCTTGATGCCTTCGCTTCTTATGAGAAATCAAAGTCCAACCATCATCTAAACTATCTTTAGATTTGTCGTCTGCCTTTGGTAATCCTTCCAGAGTCTCCTGTAGAATATCAACTATAATAGGAGGAAAATTACCAAATTGCAAAAAAACAGTGTTTGGTAACTTTGAACACTCTATATGGTCGGCTATTACACTAGCATGATTTGCTTCTGCTATTTTATCCATGTCAATGATGATTTTCCCTTCCCTCACCAGCATTAGAATTTTCTCCTTCAAGATGAAACATTTTTCGTCGGATGACTAATGACACGATAAAATTTACAGTACTTAGGATCACTAACTTTATTAATTTCCTCGAGCCTCTTTGATTTAGGAAGCTCAATAACTTTCTTAGCTAGCAACTCATTGAGAATCGTATGCACGTCCGAGTTAGGAAATAGGTAAACCTTTGTCTCTAACTCCTTTAAGGTTGGACGACGTTTCTCCTCCCTTGGATATTGACTCAAAATTTCTTCTTCCTTCAGCTTTTCCTTGGTTGTGACCTTTACAGAAGTCGCCTTTACTGCCATAGACTCCTTAGTTTGAACCTTTGAAGCTGTACCTTTCTTGAACTCCTTCTTTTCTTTGGTTAGTTCAGCAAAAGGGGACATTTTCCTATGACACGTGATGCTCAACTCCATGTCATGTGCTCGTGTAGAAAGTTCTTCAAAAGTTCGTGGTTTGGTCCCTTGTAGGTTGTACAACAAACCCCAATGCATCTCTTGAGTACATTTTCCACTACTAATATTTCAGTAAGTCAATCTTTACAGACCAAATTCAATGTTCTCCAATGATTGATGTAATCCACCACAGGCTTATCATTTCTCTGTTTAGTGTCAGTCAATTCTATCATGCTCACAGTTCGTCGAGTGCTATAGAAACGATTGAGAAACTCTTTTCTAACTGCTCCCGACTATTGATCAACTCATGCTCTAGGTCAACATACCAGTCAAATGTGTTTCCTTTCAGCGATGGATAAATTTTTCTTACCAAAATATCCCCATGTGTTCCAGCATAGTTACAAGTTTCAACAAAGTGGGCAATATGTTGCCTCGAATTTCCTTTGCCATCAAACTATTGCAACTTTGGTGGTTGATAATTCGTTGTCATGGGCAGACAATCAATCCTTTTAGTGTATGGCTTAGAGTAGTACAACGAACTTTGCGTTGCTCTACCATATTGAGCTCTGATGGTGCTTGATATCATGTCTTGCAATTGTTGAACAGACAACGCCGCAATCGGAGCAGATTTTGTTCCTTTTGGAATTTGGACTTAGTAAGTGACTCATCGACATCCTTATTGAGTAAATCCAGGTGGACAAGTGGGAATATGACTTCACTCTTCCAGGTGCGAAGGTCTCTATCTTATTCATAAGTAAGCGATTTGCAGATCTTTATCCTTGACAAAATTATTTAAAGCCTCAATAGTTCGTTCCATCATTACAAACTTCTCATCTAGGTCATTTGCATCAGCCATCAAGGCGTTGACCTTTGTGGGACTCGTAGATTTTGTCGAACCTTTCGATTCACCCATGCTAAAGCCAGTATGGGAGAATTCATCAAACAATGTAGACACAAGGTTAACCTCAGGGTTTGCAGATGCAGCCGCCAATTGAGGTTTGCTCTTTTTCGTTGGCTCCAAGGAAGTGAAGTTTCATGTCCATTTAGACCACCAGTTTTGAACTTGCGGCAAGTGACGTGACCACCATGACTAAGCTCAACAGATGTGGTAGTTGTAGAGTCCTTGCATGAAGTGTCATTGATCTTTTTGGAGTCTATTGCAATAGTTGAATTCGATTTGCAAGAAGAAGAGATGAAGAGCAGAATCGGTCCTACTGTGTGTGCCAAATTTGTTTGCAACAAATTTTCATGAATTGTGGAAAATTAACTACAATCAAAATAAATAAAAAAGAAAAAGATAATTTTATTAATGAATCTTTAGTGAGTACAAGTCCGTTATTCTCTTGATTCTTCTCTCTTGATGTGTTTACGTGATTCGAGGGTCGGTAGTAGTATATTTCTCGAATGCAGGATGATGTTGATCTACTTGAGATGCATTTGGATCTCCGGGAATGTCGGCAACATTTCCTCATTTCATGTCGATCTTAGGGAAGAACTATGTTGACTGTCTCTTCGAAGAGCTATGTAGTTGGTAATGTCCTTAGAAAATTATGTAACCCTCTTATTTATAATTGTAGGAGGGAGGTAGTCCAAATGTGGATGAACTCTTTTGCCTTCTTCTAAATGGTTCTTGAAAGTCATCAAACTTATCGCAAACACTATGTGATAAGATTGATTTTTGATTAGTTGTTGAACTTTGACAAGGATTGTCATATCATGAGAACACATGGCATTTTATTATTGGTCTTGAACTTGACTGGACTGCCAAGTCATCTTCAAAGGTAGCATAAGTTTTAGCCTCAAGATGAAATGTAGGTTGGACTTGAAATTAATAAAAATGATCATGAATTTAAATTCAAATTTTGTATGAATTTAATTCACTAAAATTTTTATGTCTACAATTACAATATGAGAATATAAATTTACGTCTCACAAAAATTTATTTAGTATTCAATGTCGAAAACATTTTTGACTACTTATACTTATAATTTGAATGTCACAATTAAACACCACATGTAAATAGAAAAAATTAAACCTTACCCTAAATATAAATATTTATGCTAATGACCCCAAATATGAGGGGTTAAGTTATCCATCTTAACCTAAGCAAAGCACGAGATAGTATTGGGCACTGATCCATGCATTAGTTTAGTCTATCTTGGCTGCTGAACTTCAATCCAAATGTGTCATTTGTTATCCCTACTTATGATATTCTTTTTTTGTGATTTCTTAAATATTTCTAAAAAATTTATATATATAATTATATAAACATTTCTACTCAATTTATTAATTATGTCTATAGTTTAAAATAATTACATATTGTGTCACTAATTAATAATTTCATTTCAAATTTCAAGCCAAATAAGTACATGTATGTTTTCTGTCAATTAATTAATAATTTCATTCCAAATTTCAAGACAAATAAGTACATGTTTGTTTTCTGTCAAATATACTATAAAATACAAATATTGCTCTACTATATAAGCCTACAAAAGTTGGACTAACACAACATATATCCGTTGTACCAATAGTAGTAAAAATTATACATTGTATTTATGCTTTTATCCATTTTTGCTTATGCTTTTATCTATCTGTTGGGCCTACCTTGGCCATTAGATGTATATATTACTATTACGCGTCAAGCATATGCTGCTTCTCTTCCATTCTCAAACACGACATAGCATATACAGAGTCTTCTTACAATGTCCGTTGAGGCTTAGTCTTCTGGGTTTAATTAGAAAGGCATTGATGATGTTAAAGATTTTCCATGGGTCTGTGTTTCTTCCTTCTTCTCTCTCTATTTCTGTCCTAATTACAAATTTACTATTCTTGGGGTTTCTTCTTTAATGGGGTTTGATACTTGATCGGAATTATTCTGGCGAAACACAAACGAATTCAGGGGAGAACCCATCTGCATCATGCGACAAGTACATTCATCTCTGTGAGGTTGTGCAGATGGGTAACAAAGCATATCATGAGAACAAATGGGATGAGGTAAACCTCATTTTCTTTAGTTTATTACTCGGTCTTTGATGAATTAAAACTTTATAATCAATTAATTAATGCAAATATTAGATCATCTTACAAATATCTAAGATATCTAAAATGCCTATAC
>JAOTQR010007104.1:0-18500 GCA_025774065.1 Solanum ossicruentum | reverse complement strand
TCTACATGGATCTAATGAATAAGGTCTTCAAAACTTACCTAGATTTTTTTTTGTGGTCTACAGTGATGATATTTTTAATTATTCAAATAATAGGGAGGAGCATATGGGGCATTTGAGGGTTGTGTTGCAAAGATTGAGGGAGGAGAAATTGTATGCCAAATATGAAAAGTGTGAATTTGGGTTGACGGAGGTTGCATTCTTGGGTCATGTGGTGTCGGGGGATGGTATTAAGGTGGATTGTAAGAAGACCGATGTGAGTAGAAATTGTCCTAGACCATTGACCTCGTCGGATATTAGGAGTTTCTTGGGCCTAGCAGGTTATTATAAAAGATTTGTGAATGGGTTCTCCATTTCTTCGCCTATGAAAAAATTGACTCAAAAGAAATTAAGTTTGTGTGGACCAATGAGTGTGAGAGGAGCTTCCAAATATTTAAAGGCAAGCTTGTGGCCACTCCTATATTGTCACTACCAGATGGGCGTGAGGGATTTATGATGTATTATGATGCTTCTCGGGTTAGTTTGGGTTGTGGTGTTGATGCAAAATGGAAAGGTCATAACTTATGCTTCTAGACAATTCAAGGTACATGAAAGGAACTACCCTACCCATGATCTAGAGTTAGCCGTTGTATGGGTTGCACGTTGATATTTTCACCAATCACAAGATACTCTAATATGTCTTCACTTAAAAAGATCTCAACTTGAGGTAAAGAAGATGGCTAACACTTCTTAAAGACTATGATATGAGTGTGCATTATCATCCCGGTAAGACAAATGTTGTGGCGGATGCTTTGAGTCAGGTATCTATGGGTAGATTAGCTCATGTTGATAGTAGTAATAAGGAGATAGCTAGGGAGGTACATCAATTAGCTAGATTGGGGTTTAGGTTGGAAGAGTTTGGGTAAGATAGTGGAGTTGCTGTTGATGGGTCTAAATCTTCATTGGTTGATAAGGTGATAGCAAAACAAGATCTTGACTCCTCCTTGCTTGAATTGAATACCTTGGTGAGAGAGGGGAACGTAGAGATTTTCTTCCAAAGGGGAGATGGTGCCCTTAGGTAACAATGTAGGTTGTGTGTGGCTTTTTTTGATGGTTTGAGGGAGCAAATCCTTGATGAGACCCATAATTCTTCTTATTCTATCCACCCGGTTCCACCAAAATGTATAGAGACTTGAGAGATGTGTATTGGTTGGGTAGGCATGAAGAGGGACATTGTCAAATTTTTTTTTCAGTTGCCATAGTTGTCAACAAGTCAAAGCCGAAGATCAAATCCTGGGTGGCCTATCCCAAGACATACAGATTCCTACTTGGACGTGGGAGGTTATTAATATGGATTTCATGGTTGGGTTGCCCAAGACTAGAAAGGGTTTTGATTTCATTTGGGTTGTGGTTGATAGGATGATAAAATCGGCTCACTTTCTACCAGTTACGACTACATATTGGGCTGAAGATAATGCAAGACTGTACATCCATGAGTTAGTGAGGTTATATGGGGTTTCTTTATCCATCATATCAGATCGTTGTGTACAATTCACTTTACATTTTTGAAGGTCTTTCCAAAAGGTTCTTGGTTCAAGGGTTAAACTTAGTACGGCCTTCCACCCCCAAACGGATGGTCAAGCAGAAAGGAAAATTCAAACCCTTGAAGATATGCTTAAGTCATGTGTATTGGAGTTGATTAGTAGTTGGGATGACATTTTTCCTTTGATCATGTTTGCATATTACAATAGCTATCATTCTAGCATTGGTATGACTCCTTTTGAGGCTCTTTATGGGAGGCATTGAAGATCACTAGTGGGTTGGTTTAAGCTTGATGTGGTAGCTTTATTAGGACCAGATCTAGTTTGGAGGCTCTTGAGAAGGTTTGTATGATTAGGGGAAGGTTGAAAATAGCCTAAATTTGTCAAAAATCCTATACCAATATGAGGAGAAAAGTCCTTGAATTCAAAGTGGGTGATTGAGTTTATTTGAAAGTTTCACCAATGAATGGTGCGGTCTATTTGGTTAAAAAGGGGAAGTTGAGTCCAAGATATGTTGGTCCTTATGAGGTGTTAAAGAGGGTGGGCAAGGTAGCTTATGAGTTGAAGTTTCTTAGAAATATGAATTTGGTTCACCCGGTGTTCCGTGTCTCTATGTTGAGAAAATTTTTGGGTGATCCTAATGCTATTGTGTCTCTTGACGTTGTGGGGGTTGTTGAGGATAACTTGACTTATGAGGAGGTTCTGATTTAGATTTTGGATAGGCAAGTGAAGAGATTTAGGAACAAGGAGGTGACATTCATTAAGGTCCTTTGGAGGAACCAACAAATCAAAAGTGCTACTTGGGAGGCCAAAGCGGACATAAAAAAGCAGTATTTTTATCTCTTCTACTCTACTCATGCCTAAGGTACTAACTCTAAGTCCCTTATGTGATTTCAAGTCTTTTGTTTCAGCCCCTATGTCATTCATATGCATTCATGTTTAAGTAGACAAATTTATGATGATTTTACACTTACATTGAGGTTTTGAAAATGATGTTCAAATATCATGTTGCATTCTTGTTAGGGCTGATTTGTTCATTATTGCTCTTTTCTTGTACCTCTCTTTCACATTCATATGAATCCTCTCAAGTGGGAAATATTGAAACGACCCAAAAAGTACCCGAAAATGTGCCTCAAAAGTGCCCGGATTTTAAATTTCATACATCTCAAAATCTGTGTGTGGTATCAACAATATGACTTCATATGCTTGTTCATGGGGTCAAAATTAGGGGGAAAAGGTTAGAGAAACCATATCAAAATTCAAATATCCCATGATGCAATTTCCTGTGTGGTTTGCGCGCCGCTTTCGCGACGTGCACCTGTGTTTTTTTTGTGATTGTTTGTCTAGCTTTCGTCCAAGACTTCAAGTCTTGGGCCTAAAAGTTTCTAAATGTTTTTTTACCTATACTTAGTCATTTTTTACCCTCATATAACCCTAAACATTCCCTAATACTCACTACAACACTTAGCCATATTTTTCACTCCCAAATTCAAGTTTCAAAACCTCTTCTAGATCTAAGGATTTTCTTCAAGCTTCAAGCCTCCATTTTCAATCTTCATCAAGAACTTCTCCAAAGCTAATGTATATAGGTTTTAGCCATTGGGTTATTTCACCCATGGTGCCCTAATCCCCTTTTTACTCAACTTACATGATTTAAAGTTGATTTTACAATTGGGTCTACTAGTATGAACATATCTATGAACTATGTTAAAGCTATGTAAAGTTATGAAAGTTTCGCTATGTTTTGAGCTATAAATCTTGGATATATTGTAAGATTTTATGAGGGGTTTTGATGTATATTTCTTGAGGGTGTTGCAAGGTGTTGATTGACTATTTTATAATGGATTTTCTTGCATGATTTCATCTCTATATTTCATGGTTTTATACTAGCATTACACATCCACCAAGTGTTTGATAAAATGTTTGGTTATGGTTTCTTGAGGAATTGAAGGTACAAAGCATGAGATGTGATATTATTGATGTTATGATGATGAAAGGATCTTATGTATATTATATAATCTGTATAAAGTGTTGCATTAGACAATGCCCGATTCGAGGGGACTAAGAGCCTGGATAACCTTGTCGAGAGGTTTGTACCTTCATAACCGAGGTGGGGGTTTGTACTCATCAACCATGTGAGGGCTTTGTACTTCGGCACCAGGGGTATAAGGTGAAATTATCATCAACCATGTGAGGGGTTTGTACCACACCACCAGGGTGATGGGGTGAAACCATCATCAACCAACCAAGGCGTTTTTACTTTTGAAATCTAGCTTGGTCTCTTCTACACATATGATATCTTGTATGAGTATGAGTTACTTAAGCATGTTTTACTTGAGCATTGATCATCCATGCCATATTGTTATATGATGTTTATGGCTTATTGTTATGCATTTTGACTATGATGTCTATCTCTTGTTACATTGCATCCCACATACTTAGTACATCCAAACGTACTAACACATACTCTTGCCTACATGATATCACCATCTAGGAATCGGTGCCCAAGTTGATCATCCTCCTCCTCCATATGGCTAATTCAGTACTACTCAAGCTAGATGGTGAGTCCTCAACTTCGGGGACCTTATTCTATGTTGCTCTTATTTTGTATTGAGATAATTTTCTTTATGTTCTATGTTGACTATGAGGGTCAGCCCGGTTGCATTGTCTTAGCCCCTGCTCCTATCTATGTATTAGAGGTGTTTATTGGACATGTTATGTATCTACAACATGAGCTTTGCCCCTTTTTCTTTAGATTATGATGTTATGCAAGCTTTACCCTTATCCCCTTTGCCCCTATACTCACACTTTATGTCTTTTATATGCTTCCACGACCAATGATGTGTAATGGTAAGTTAAGAGGCTTGTTTGGGGTTTCTTTGGGTTTCTCATTCATCATGTCATGTCTGGGCCCTAGGCTTGGGTCGTGACACTTTTACTTGGCAGTTTGAACACTTAGAAACAAAGTCTACAATGTCTATCTTCATCCCACTCCACTAATAAACCTTTCTCAAGTCGTGGTACATCTTGATAGACCATGGATGGATAGAATATCTAGTGTTATGGTCTTCTACCATGATCCTTTCTCAAGTACCATCAGCATCTAGAACGCACAATCTACTTTGGTATCTCAACACCCCATCTCTCTTTTTGGCGAAAGCTATCACTTTCTACATTTATACATCTTCTATCAATTGGAGTAAGATGTGATCTTGGTCTTGCTTCTCCTTTAGCTCTACTATAAGAGATTATGTAGACCCATTATGCATAAGTATTCCACCTTCACCAGATTCATCTAGTTGAACTTCCAATCACACCAGTCTATGCACCTCTTTAGCTAACTCTTTTCTCTCTTCTTCCACATAGGCAGTGCTCCTCATAGACAAATTACTAAGAGCATCAACAACCATATTAGCTTTACCTGGGTGGTAGAGAATGCTCATATTGTAGTCTTTGAGCAACTGAAGCCATTTCCTGTGTCTCAAGTTAAGCTCTCTCTGGGTGAAGAAATATTGCGTGCTCTTATGGTCTGTGAATACATCAACATATGCTCCATATATGTACTGGCGCTAAATCTTAAGCGCAAACATTGCCGCAACTAATTCTAGGTCATGAGTTGGATAGTACCTCTCATGGTTTATAAGTTTTCTGGAAGCATATGTTATGACATTTTCTGTATGCATTAGAGCACATCCCGATCCTACTCCATAAACATCACAGCAGATCACAAAATCATTGGTCCCATCTGGTAAAGTCAACACTAGTGAAGTCATCAATCTATTTTTCAACTCCAAAAACTTCTTCTCACACTCATTAGACCACTTAAACGTAGCTTTCATCTGCTTTAGCTTACTTATTAAAGAGGATATATAAGAGAACCATTCAACAAATAAGCAATAGTAACCATCCAAACCTAGAAAACTTCTTTTGTTAGTTGGAGAGGTGGGTCTAGTCTAGTTATTAACTGCCTCAATCTTCTTCATGTCTACTTGAATACTATCACCCGAGATAACATGGCCTAAAAATGACAAAGATTTAATACATAGCTCACATTTTGAAAATTTGGCATACAACTCCCTATCCTGAAGAGTCTGAAGAATAATTCGAAGATGATCAACATGCTCTTCCTCATCTCTGGAGTACACTAATATCTCATTAATACATAGAATCACGAACATGTCATGGTACTATCTGAATACTCTATTCATCAAGTTGATGAATGTAGTAGGAGCATTGGCCAATCCATAGGACATTACCAGAAACTTGAAGTGACCATATTGGGTTTGAAAAGCCATCTTTGGGATGTCATATTCTTTGACTTTCAACTGGTAGTAGCTTGATTTGAGGTCTTTGTTGGAGAAAACAGTGGCACCCTGAAGTTGGTCAAACAAGACATTGATCTTTAGAAGAGGATATTTGTTCTTGATGGTCACCTTATTCAACTATCGATAATCTATACACATTCTTAGGGTACCATCTTTTTTCATACTAATAGGACAAGAGCACCCCACGAAGAAACACTCAGCATAATAAATCTATTATCCAAGAGATTTTCAACTGCTTTTTCAATTCTTTCCACTCGACAGGAGTCGTTCTATATGGCGAAATAGGGATAGATTGAGTATAGGGGAGAATATCATTCCCAAACTCGATCTCCCAATTGAGAGGACTCTAGAAAAATCATCAGGGACGATATCAAGAAACTTATTGACACTCAAAATTGACTTAAAGGTGTAGATATTACATTATTAGGCTTAACTTACACAAGGTCATAGATACATCCCTTAGAGATTAGCTTTCTGGACCTAAGATAGGAAATAAACTTACTCTTCAGGAAATGCAGAACTACCTTTCCACTCTATAACTGGTTCATTCAGAAACTAAAATTTGACCATCTGGGTTCTACAATTGACAGAGTCACAACAAGCGTGAAGCCAGTCCATCCCAAGAATCACTTTCTAAGTCAATCATCTCTAACTCAACTAGGACTGCCAAAGAATCACTATGATAGATAGACACCGTGCAAGCTCTACATACCCTTTCAGCAAGAATGGATTCACCAATAGGAATAGAAACACTAAAGGGATCAAGAAGGCATTCAGGAAGGATCTCAAACTTACGAGCCATACATAGAGTTATAAATGATAAAGTGGCACTTGGGTCAAGCAAGGCATACACATCATGGGAAATGACTCAAAGCATACCTGTGATAACATTTATTAGAACCTCCTAATCCTATTAATTGCCTATCATATACAGATAGTTTGTACTCTGCCCGTATTAGTAGTGGTACCTCTCTGATTATCGCTGGCTTGTGGTGCTGCCAAAGACGGCTGAGCTTTATTACCTCCGTCACCTTACCTTCTCATTGGGCACTCATTCGAAAAGTCACCAATTTGTACAAACCTATAGCAAGCATTTGTGTCCTCATGAAACTCACCTAGGTAGAGTGTTCCATACTTGCCACATGGTGGTTTCCCTCTTGTACCTTGTTATACTATCTTAGGATTGAGAACCCTAAGCTTTGGAATTTTGATGACACTGAGACTTCTAATCATACCTGTTATATGGAGTTGATCCACTTGTTCAGGATCATGTATAATCCGAAGAACTCTTCTAAAAATAGAACATGTCCTCCTTACATTGCTTATGTTGGCTAGGCTTATTCCCTGCTGACTTAGCCTTTTTCTCAAATGCTCCTCTCTATCCCTCTCCTTATCCTCATCAAGTTGTTATGTATAGACCATTAGCCTAGAGATGTCCATGACTGAAATTAGCAGTGTTGCTTCATATTCCTTTTAAACATGCTTGCCCAAGCTGAATATGAACCTTCTCATTCTAGACCTTATGTGTGGGACTAGCTCAAGAGCATAACAGGATAGTTGTATGAACTTGAGGCTATATTCCTTGATAGTCATCCCCTTCTGCTTCAAGATAACAAGCGCATCAACCTTTGCTTCCCTCAACTCTTATGGAATGAAGTGACCAAGAAAGGAACTCTCGAATTTGTCCCAAATGACAAACTCAACATCCTTACCTCAGCTCTCTTCCTATTGATTGTACTATGCATTCACCATGTCTTTAAGTTGATAGGAAGAAAGTTCAGCCCACTCAGTCTCAGTTGCATGCATAGTTTTCAACACCTTCCACATCTCATCAATAAAATTCTAGGGGTCTTTCTCAACCTTAGACCCTATGAAGATTGGTTGGTTCATCCTCAGAAAATCTCCAAGTCTCGTTGCAACAGTTGGCTCTTGGGAGATAAAACTAGGAGTTGTGAACATTGATTCCCACTCTAGGTGGCTACTAATTGGGTGAGCACATTGATAACTCCTCTAAAATTAGCCTCTATAGTTGGAGCAGGGTGACATAGTAAATGTCACCGGCGAGGGCGTCGACGGTTTCCGGTTGGGTAGCCGCAGGTTGGCGGCGTTTTAATTCTCAAAAAGATTACCGAGGAAGTAATTGTCTATTGAAACAGCATTCTATAATATTAAGCTAAAGTATACCGAAGCTGTAGGTGCCTAGAGAGCCCTACCAACTCTAGCATGTCAACCTCAGCCCCTAGTCTCACTCATAGTAGGAACCTCTGTTAAGGGATTCTCAGTGTTGCTAGCAAAAGTGTCTCTTTGGATAGTTGTATGCTTAGAAGGCATGATTTGCAAACACGTAACGGATGAATAAGATAGGTACTTTAATAGAGTTAATCTCTATTGCACGATATTAGAATACAAGAAAGTGGAACAATTCCGAATGTCCCATAGCCTCCTTCTTATAAAGTATGATGCACAACACACCCATAAACAAGACTCTCCTATACATGACTTCATAGACTCCCTAGAACACTTGAACTTTGTACTCTGATTCAAAGTTTGTAATGCCCCGGAAGGGTACCATTGACATGGCCGGCACTTAGAGACTATTGCCAGCTCCCAAATGAACCACTTGACCTCATCATATTCATTCAATCACAATCTAATAGCGGAAGACGTCAATGATCCAATAAATACTTACTGAAAAGAAATAATAATAGATAATCAAAGGAAAAAGGACAAACAATCTACCAATCAACTGAGTAAGACTAGTATGAAAGAAACTAGTCAAAAACATAATCCAATCACAACTCGACAATCTAGTCTGTAAAGCCTCTAAATTATCTGACTAAATGATACCAATGATAGGTCCATAGCTACCTCAACATAACATTAAAAGGATAAACTCAAAGATAGAATAGAAACATAATATCTTTCAAAAGCGAGGAGAACTCACCAATCAGCATGATGCAAATGGGTGTCACAATCCAAATCTAGGGCCTAGATGTGACATGGAGAATGGGAAGTCTGAAGAGAGCCCAAACAAGCCTCCTAACATATCATGTCCATATCCTTGGTTGCGGAATCAACATAAGACAATAACGAGAGTTAATTATAAAGAGTGAAGCGGGAGTAAGGGGAAATCATTCATAACAATAGCAATTGTATATGTAGAATCAAGCAATAAAAGCATAGATAACCATGATATAATATATAGCGTTACCTCTACAAAGAATATAGTAGGGGCTAAGACACTTCCCAGGCTCACCCTCAAATGATAAGTATCCAAACGTAAAGATTAAGTCTTAACTTAGCATGAATAAGAATAGATAATATCCTCGGGGTTAAGGACTCACCAAAGCTTTCTTCCAAAGAACCAAACTACCCACGTGGAGTAGAATGGTCTATAGGAGCTCTGGCCCCTACATGGTAATATCATGTAGGCATAGAGTATGATTTAGTACGTTTGAATGTACTAGGTATAAGGGATGCAATGCAACGAAAACATAAGACATAATATTCAAAATGCATAATCTTAATCAATCGATATGTAATTTCAATATGACATGTATGGTCGATGCTCATAATAAAACATGCTTGGAAAACATTTCTCTTGCATATCTTGTTCAAAATAATAGAGTGACAAGAATAGCTCATCCAAATACCTTGACCTAGAGGGTGAGAAATGCAGCATAAGTCATTACCTCTTCTAGTAGGTAAGGGATATTACATGGTATTATGTCATATATGAGGATGAGCTTTACAACATAGTTTATGACCCCTTCACGTAGACATTAAGTAATGCATCATAAGAAATCATACATGTGGGTAAGATATACAACATGGTTCATGACTCTTTTATGTAAACATAAGGTATTAAGTAGCACTAATCCATACATGAGGGTTAGGTATACAACATAATTCATGATCCTTCTTTTAGATGTAAGATAATACATATTAATAAGTCGCACATCAGTGTGAGGCATAATAAGATGATTCATGACCCATTTTGTGGACATTTGCCTTGTATTAGAGGGTGTGGAGTACAACATAATTCATGACCCCTTCTAGTAGGATTCACAATTCACAAGACCATAAAACATAGCATAAGAGCTCAATGGTTCACTTGTAGATGATGAAGACCCATTATGATTTCAATGCATGCTTAGGAGCATATAATTATCTTAAAACACTTGACTTGTAAATCATGTAATGGTTCGTCAACAACTTGAGTATTCTTGTCATCTAATTTTATCAAACACGTGCTGGTTTCATGATACTTGTTCAAAAATCATGCAATTCAAGAGTAAAACAAAATATGTAAACTTAACACAAATCAACTCACCAATATTGTACTAAGACCCTCATTTAAGGTATCTTGAAATCCATCACAAAAGCTCATAATAGTTCATGGGTTTCATAGCTCAAATCATACGTACTCTCAATAGACAAAATCAATTCATGGAATAAGTTTGAAATAGATATTCATGCATAATCAATAATTGATAAAACCCCAATATAATTTATGTTCATATTTCACAATAAAGAATACTTATAAGTAATACAACATGAAATCATGTAATTTCCATAAAAAGAGAAAGTTAGGCTCCATGGGTGAAAGGACCCATGGATGAACATGCACATACCTTAAACCTTAAATTTCTTGGAGTAAACTTGAAGGAGACTTGAAGCTTGCGATGGGTTCTTGAGTTCTAAAATTTAGCTTGAAATCCTTGAATTTGAATAAGAGATTTGATAGTGTTGGAGCGATTTTAGAGATGGTTTTGTGAGTTATAGAGTGGGAAAATGGCTAAGTATGGAAGATTTCACGTTTAAATGGCATAGGTCTACTACCCCAATGCCCATGGACGAAATAAGAAACCAAGGAAAATTTTACACTGGTCCGCACCCTAGGCGCGACGCGGACCAAATGTGGAGTTCAATCTACACTGATTTGCACCTCAGGCGCATTGCGGCCTAGGCGCAGACAAACTCTAAAATTAAAAAATTAGAAAAAATTATTTTCGCTACAGGTCTTCTAAAATCTGTGTTAGACCTATGTCCCGCTCAATTTTTTCCCTGATCAAGCAAATGAAGTCAAATTTTTAAAATTATGCACGAATTTTTAGATAAATGAAAATTACGATTATAGGCCATTTTGAAGCACATGAGGGGTGATTCAACATCTCCCCCTTGGGAATATTTGTCCCTAAATGTCAAAAATACATGCGTAGGAGAAGTCATTATAAAGATTTTAGCCCGACATGAATGCAACAAATGCACTTCAACATCATTTCCAAAAAGTCTCAACATGTATGTCAAAAATCACCATGAAGTTATTACCATAAACATGGATGCATGTAAAATGACATGAGAGCTGAAACTTAAGACTTGAAATCATAGATGGGACTTAAGTTATTACCTTCGACTTAAGTAGAGTGGAAGAGATATGGGTGTTTCTTTTTCATGTTCTCCTCGGCTTCCCATGTGGCACTTTCAACATGTTGATTCCTCCAAAGGACCTTGACAGATGCTACGTATTTGTTTCTCAACCTCTTCACTTTTCTATCCAATATTTCCACTGGGACCACCTCATAGGTCAAATTGTCCTCCACAACCTCTAGGGGCACTATAGCACTTGGGTCACCAACTCATCTCCTCAACTCAACAACATTAGGCATACATAACCTACCTTGGTACCTACGACTACTACCTCCCTCTTTGGAGAAAACCTCCAACTTTCTCTCGTTCACCAATACCTTCATTATAACAAAGCAGGGTGAAGGTCTAGAGTTAATTCTTACCACTTTCGTTCTACCCAAACTCACGTTTGTCAAACTCAGCAACCAAATATCACCCTCAAAATTACTGCCATCGTAAATACCCATGAATACCACCCCAAACATGTCAAGGTAGGGTTTAAAGACCCTATTTATGAGGTCCATAAATATTGCCAGTGCATTAGTCAAGCAAAAGGACACTACCATAAATTCAAAATGTTCATCCCTAGTCCAAAAATCTATTTGGGAATATCACATTCCCTCAGTCCCACTTGATGGTATCTGGAACGAAGATCAATCTTAGAAAAATGACCAGCCCCTTGTAGCTGATCAAATAGGTCATCTATCCTTAACCACCATGTTACAACTTTCCCATTGAAAGATAGGCTCATTAGGGAATTGGAACCTAACCTTACGGGTTTTACAATTAATGGAAGCATGATATACGTGTAACCAAGTACCCCAGTTCAACAAAATCACAAGGCAAGACTTTATGCAATATAGACACAGGATAACCTCTATAAACATTTCTAGTGATAATGGACTCACCAATGAGGATAACCTACTCAAAGGATTTACACAATAATTCAGATATATGTGAAGTCTATTTACAACAAATGGAATAGTGAATAAGAGAGTGGCACCTAGATCTACAATGTATATACTTCATAATTAAGAACCTTTAACATACCGGTAATGACATCAGGCACCTCATCCACTCCTTGCCTTCCTTGGAGAGCATAGAACCAATTTTGTCTTAGAGCGCCCCTCGTTAGCCACCTTGAGCGCCTTAATCAACATACCTACCTTGTCCTTGAGGATGACCATCCTTGCCCTTTCTTTGAACATAAGGCCAATCAACAAGCTTGTGGCCTACTCTCCGACACCCAAAGAAAGCATTCAAATCCCTCAAACATTTGCCACTATGATTCCTCCCCCACTTTTGGCACCTAGGATTAGTCATCCCATCATTTCCATCTTGAAACCTTGGGTTAGGCACCCTATCATTATCAAACCTCTCATTTTGAGCACTAGAGGGCCTTTGACCTTGAAATTCATGACCTTGTTGCAAACGGTCACCCTTAGCACCTTGGAAACCACCCTCAAACTGAGCCTCTTGGACTCCCTACTTCTCCTCTTCCTAAGTTTTCCCACTCAAGTTGTTCGGCATATGTCATGAGCTAGGACAAATACATATCGTTCATGAGCATAGCGGTAAGATACTCTTCATTCACCAAGTTGGACACCCACGACACGAATTTGTTTATTCTTACTCTAGGATCAAAAGCCAAATGAGGAGCATACTAGGAGAGCTTGTTGAATTTGAGGGCATACTCCCTCACACTTATGGAACCTTGCTTGAGGTTTATGAATTCCATTATTTTAGCCTCACTCAACTCAATAAGGAAGAGCCGGTTGAGGCAGGCGAGCTTGAACTCCTCCCAAGGGACAATATCATGATTTTCTATCTCCAATTTCCAGTGAGCAAAGGAAATTTGAGCCACACCTTTAAGTTGATAGGACACTAGTTCTGCCTTTTCCTCCGGATTCATCCCTATAATAGCTAGCACCTATACCTCATCCATGAACCCTTAGGGATCTTCCTCCGTATTGGACCCATGGAAATCTGGAGGGTTCATCCTTATGAAGTCACTCACTCTTGAGGTTGGAGTTTAAGCATGAGAAGCTTGGGACCCTTGGTTCAATTGGTTGGTCATAGCATTGGCCAACATAGTAATAGCATCTTTAAACTCAACTTGGGTAGCCCTTCCATATTGAGGAGCATGAGGAGTGGGATGAGCTAGTTACCCCTCGGGTGTACGGGCCCTCCTTAGTCATCTTCTTAGTAGCAGCATGATCTAAAGGTGCACAATAGTGTTTGTTAAGGGAGCAAGCCTTAACTTCAAATGAAGAGCACGATATAGATCATGAAGAAGTGAAACATTTCCTAAAACGCCTCCTATTCATAGTTGTGGTGCGCTTCACAACCATAAATAAGACTTTAATCAATGTGGTATGTTGTATTTCCAAGGACCAATAACAACCTAGTGCTTTGATACCTAGATTGTCACGACCCAAGCCTAGGGCCTAGATGTGACCAACGAATGGGAAGCCCGAAGACAACCCAAACAAGCCTCCTAGCATATTATGTACACATCCTTGGTTGTGGAATCAACATAAGACAATAACGAGAGTTATTTATAAATAAACAAAGCGGGAGTAAGGGGAATTCTTTCATAATAATAGCAATCACATAAGTAGAGTCAAGCTCCAAAAGTGTAGACAATCTATACATAATATCCAACGACACCTTTACATAGAATGGAGCGGGGGCCATGACACTTCCCAGGCTCACCCTCAAATGATAAGTATCCAAACATAAAGAGCAAGTCTTAACTTAGAATGAATAAAAATAGATAATGTCCTCAGGTTTGAGGACTCACCAAAGCTTTCTTCCAAAGAATTGAACTACCCACATGGAGGACAATGGTCGATAGGAGCTCCGATCCCTACATGGTAATATCATGTAGAGATAGAGCATGCATTAGTATATTTAAATATACTAAGTATACGAGATGCAATGCAACAGAGACATAAGCCATAATATTCAAAATGCATAATCTTAATCAATAGATATATAATCCCAATATGACATACATGATTGATGCTCATGATAAAACATACTTGGACAACATTTCTCTTGCATAGCTTGTTTGAAATAATAGAGTGATATCAATAGCTCATCCTAATACCTAGAACTAGAGGGTGAGAATATAGCATGAGTCGTGACCCCTTCTAGAGGGAGTGGATAGTACATGGTATTACGTCGTATATGAGGGTGAGGTTTACAACATGGTTCATGACCCCTTCACAGAGACATTATGTAATGGGTAATAATAAGTTGTACATTATGGTAAGATATACAACATGGTTCATGATCCCTTCACGTAAAGATAAGGTATTAAGTAGTATAGATCTGTACATGAGGGTAAGGTATACAACATGGTTCATGACAGAGCACTTTTGAAGTTCAGCAACTCAACTATCACGACTCATACCTGGAACTACACTATTGGGAGATGGAGAAGTAAGGGTGAATACCATAAAAGTCACCTAGTAGGCATCATTGGTCGATCATGTGAAATAGTAAATATATATAAAGCCCAAATATAAAGTGAGCTACAACAGTGTAGCAAAACGAACTCAGATCAAGGCATAGACATGTATGGGAACCCTCAAACGACTATTGAACCAATCATAGTGAAGAACAATGATAAGATGAACCAACCCAAGTATTGATCATCGATACTGACTAATGAAGACTGCGTAGGCCAATAAAACAACTGCCCCCAACTACAATATATTGTTGTACGTGGGTACAAGGACCTAGTATCTTTGCATGTATGCCAACTGGGCCCCCATAATCCCAGAAGGCACAACCACGCACAATCTAGAATCAATAGATCATCATTGAATCTTTTAGAACCATCACATAATTCAAGAGAACCATCATAGAAGCTAGCTCTCCACATCATCAAATAAGGGGTGTAAGGTCCTAGTGTCTTAGTCTGAATGCCCCCTGAGCCCCCATAAGCCCAAGAGATCACTATACATATGCTCAAGTCAACATAATAACAACAAAATCATAGAAATGACCTGGAACATCATTACAATTATCGTTGTAGTATTATTCTTTAAATAATAATACTCCTAAATACAATTATCAATTTTTTTTCAAAATAAGTATAAAAATTATGTCTATTTTAACTAAAATTCACATTCAAGTTTGACCTCTAAGTTGATTTAATGTGAGACCCAAGAAAACAAACCAGAACCCAACCCTTTAATTTTTTTTTAAATTTTCACCATTCATTCAATTTAATCGAGTGGCCCACATATCTCTCCTTCATTATTTATTTAACTTTCACAACTATTTTCTAACCCTAATTATTCTACTTTCTTCGAAAGCTCCGAAGTCGCCTCTTTCCCTCTCTTTTGTACAAACCTTAACAATATTATTCAAGTCTTGACCATTGCATATGTGAATTAGGTATATTTTTCTATCATTTCCAAACACCTTTTTCACTTTCTTCTCACCTTTATCGATTTATTGTAAAGTTTGGATTAAAACATGAAGATATGAGTGAAACTTCTGTCATAAATTGGTCCCAAAAAGGAAAAAAGATGAAGATATTGCAAAAACATGCTGAAATTATTCAAATATCAGTAAAATGGAGTAACACCGTCTATTTCTTCTCAGAGTATTTATTAGTTGATTTTCATTTTTGTACGATTTATGTTAATCTCATTTATTAATTATTTAAAAGGAAAACACTAAATGAGATTATAAAGTGGAGAATCGAACTCTTACCAAAAAGGCAAAAATTCAGGTACTAAACCAACTTAGTTACTCAAATTCTCCTTAATACTTTAATTTAGTCTTTAATATTATGTACCCTCATTTCCTTGTTTAACTTTAATGACATTTTGTTTAATATCAACTCTGAGATTTGTAATTTAAATTCTTAGAGTCTATTTTCCCATCTCCACCCCCATCCCCACACCCCCAAAAAAACATGTAACCCTAATATAATTTTTCTATTTGGCACCTACTAACCTCTCACTTGTACGTAAGCCTATCCCATAACTTTAAACTTGGGACAACAAGCTATCACCCATGAAATAAATATAAGGATAAGAGAAAAATTGAAAGGTAGGGTCGAATAAACATGAAAATAATTTTTGTGACCTCTTATTAGCCAGTAATCGAGCTACTAATGCTAAATAAGAGATAGAAGTAAAACAAATATAATATACAAAATTGTCTCTGAAAGAAAAATAAAGACTAGTTTTCTCCAAAACAATCGGAAATTGGCTGCTCCAGATGCCAGAAGTCCAACAAAATCTCCAGATATCAAAATTTGCTCCATAGAAGGTGCTCATCAATAGTGAGAACCCATACTTTAAAATGTAGGATTCAGAAGTGTAGTATGGGTGCCAAACAAAACTCAGTAGGCATAAGGCGACTTAGTTTCAAGGATAACATAAGCTCTCTCTTTCTGCTCAGTAGGTCACATGGATAAAGGGCTCCATACGGGACATGAAAAGTCTATATAGCATACCTATGCTAGAATTAGGGCTTACATAAAGCCTATCCTTTTGGATGTGCTCCATCCAGGTACTAGAGATACATATGAGATCACATTAATATAGAATAGATCGAGAATGTCCTCAATCAATTAGTAAGTGGTAAGAAAAGGGTCAGCAATCTACCTGGTTGATCAATCAAGTAATAAGTACATCCTCAATCTCACTATGTATCAAAAAATCTGTTATCAAGGTGTAAGGGTGATGAGTCTAGTCAAAAGTGATTTTAAAAAGTAAAAGATTGAAATCAATTCTTTGTCAAAATGAATAGTGAAAGTCCAATACAAATGATTGTACAATAAAATACGTGAAACCAAATGTCAATGAAATGTGTGCCATCACTTGCATCCAAAAGTAGAAGCTAAACAATCAGTTGTACAACACTAATGCTATGCTACTCTCAGAGTGTAGGAAACAACTCTGGAACATTACAGGTCCTTGACCAAGGCCTCAGTCCCAATAGTTGATATCCATATACACAAAACAATTCCTATATCTGTCTCAAGTAAGATTTTACATGTGCATTCCTATGCAACTATTATTAATTAGCATAGACTGAAGTATAGAGAAGATTGAATTCTTAATTAGATACTTGCTAGAGGGGTCAAGATATTGATTACATTTTATGACATAGCATCTAACACTCAGTTTTTGTCCTTAATATTGATTTGTTTCTTTATATTTTTATGTCTCATGTTTATCCCCAAGTAAAATAAAATAACAGATTTTGCATCATTTACAGGGACAACAGGATCACTGTATCTGTAATACAGAAGTACATTGCACAGAAGCTAAATATCAATGATCCTACTGATGTAATGTTTTATAAACAGAGAACTCTATACTAAAGACATATTAGAAAATTTTCCATAGTACAACTTTGTCACTAAATTTTTTATAGTATTTTCCGTAAGTGAATGTTTTATGTTGCATTGAAAAGCTGAATGAAGACATGACACTCAAGTACATCCAACTTATATGGATGTCACACCTTTCTAATTCTGCAAAGGGAAAGGTAAAATGGTACTTGGAGGAGGCTGTGATTAAGCTAGGTTATGTTAGAAGCGAGAAGCTTCAAACTTCCTCGGGGAAATAAGAAGTATGGCTTCTCGCATGATGGTTTAAATTAGATAATCTGACTGGCTCTCAATAGACTTAAAAGTCTTATTAGTACACTTATTAGTAATTTTTTCTGATTTGTTATCAGAAAAAATCTATGCTTTCAACCTCTGTTCCCTAGTTTGCTATCAAATATTGTGTTACTGGAATTATATATACCTATGATCTAGTTGCACTTGTTGCTTCATATTACAATATATTGGTGTTTTCCAAGAGTCTTTATATTTCTCTATGGGCAGATGGAAGTAAGGCTATTTGATAAATTTCATGATAAGAGTTGATATATACCCCTCCATTTCTGTCTTATCTTCAGTCCATTCATTAGTTCTTGATATATAATTTGTGACTTGAAAGAGTCAATGCAAGAATAGACAAACATATAAAATATTAATTATGCATGTATCTACATAATATTTTTTTTGCCTTTAGTTTAAATGCTAATTCAGTCATATTCAATTTTAATGCTTCCTACGCCACCAATAAAGAATGATTAAGAGGAATATGTTTGCAACATGTCCTGCTTTAATGAAAATCGCAAATCAATGTTGTTAGACCCCGTACTCTCGTTAAATTAAGGATAACAATTAATTGGAGTCGGAAGTCCTCAATGGGATTAAAATAGG